>OMLP01046461.1:0-17856 GCA_900302685.1 Spondyliosoma cantharus
CGTGTGTCCCAGGTGTTAGCATGGCTACTTCCCCAGGTGCTCTGTTGGGACATATTACATATACTGTACAATGACAGAGATGGCCCTGGATGAGAGCGGATGGACTGGTTGGGGAAAAGGTGGTGTAAAACATGTGACAGAGAGAAGGATGTACTTGTCTGCTCTGGTAGAAATCTCCAGACAGCTTGTAGATTATACATCATTGTGTTAGAAAGGTGTTATTGTGAATTCATGACTGGATATATTTTACAGTGCATCTGACAACCATAGAAAGTATAAAATATATTATAATTGGTCAGGTGTGAATATGTAAATAATGACATGGTGGTTAGCAGACATGGCTCTGCTAATTATACCATATATATCTAGCAAAACAGATATAATTATAAAGGGGCACTATTTAGTTTTGGAGAAGAAAGAAAAAAATTGAATTGTAATATTTACACTACTATTACTTAATGATGAGGTAATAATACATGTCAGAGATATGTATATAACAAGCTGTTAGGAAAATAATGTAACACTGTATGGAGCTAGAAAGGTGGCGAAGAGTTTGTTCACTTAGTTTGTTTGATCATAAATGATAATGAATCAATAATGAAGATCATTCTCTTCTGATTAAAATGCCTTCCCCAAAACTACGTAGCGAACCTTTAACATACAAAAAGAGAAAATAGAATAAATATCACATTTACTTAGTATATTCTATTATATCCGCAAAGTCTCACTATTCAAGTGGGCCATTTACATGTCTCTGCTAACTGCTGTGGAGCATGTTACAGTAGAGTAAACAGCCATCTGCATGACAGAAACCAGTGCTCCCTGCTTTGTGATGAAGAGAAATGAAAGGTTCAATAGAGGAGTGAGCGTTAGGCCCCCCCTGTGGGGGCTGCCCTTGTCTTGCCTGATCCAATGTGTTGAAAAGTGACGGCAGCTCTCTGGCAAGATGTCTCTGGTTTGTTTCAGCTGTTGCTCGGCTTTCTTATTGCCTCCATCTGCTCCGCGTCGCCACCTTGAACTTCCTGCGATATTATTAAACAAATGTGGCTATTGATTTCCTGGGTCATTTGATATCTCCATATCATGGGTCATAAATGACCTCCTGTGTATTAGCGTTCACCCTTTTGATTATTTAATTGCCCAAAATGCTACTTTTAATTAAGGACTGTAAAGGTCCACTAAAAGTGAATCACCTGTGCTGTGCATGCAGTCTCTGACAATAAAATGTGTCAGCCGTATTCCAGATTAACAGGGGAGAGGTTGAAATGCTCCCGCTGGTGTCATTTCTTTAACTTTTATTCCTATTCAGGGTATAATGTCAAGCGCTGCAGTAACTCTCATATTCCACATCATATGCAGCTAAATTTAAACACTGGATATTCTCCCTAAAACTACAAAATTTGGGAACAACACAAGCTTTCTTTCTGTCTCTGTGAGTCATGTGTGTTGTCTTCAGGTGAGTCAACAAAGAATCAATCTAATCGCTTCTGTATCTGCCAACTTTTTACATTGTAAATCGTTGCTTCTTGCGTCATATCTTGTCTTGCTTGTTCTCCATTCTCTACCGAACTGAACTCTGATAACAAAACACATTGCTTCACCAGCATGCCTACTAGCTTCCACAGACATTGTGTATTGTACTGCATGTTTCTCGGGTCACCAACAAATAGGATCCATCACACAATAATACCTATACAAGTAATTGCCTTTCTTCAGGCTATAAGGCCCCGAGGTCCTCTTGTCCACCGAAAGCTTTGCTCATAAACTCCTGATTCTAAAATTTGATATTGTGGAGGGCCCCGCTATTGTTGCTCGCACCAAAGCCCGGCTGATACTGTGTTAGCGCCGGGGCCAAATCTCATGTTCTCCACATTGTATCTCATAACTCGGTTAGCTTTTCAAAAACACAAGATGTTTTCACAACGCTCAGAGGAAAATGACTCATGCATCAACTCTTGACGGGGAGGGGGGAGGGGGGGTGGCACTCAAATTATGACACGAACAACTTGTGAATCATTTGTACAAATACACAGCAATTTTTAGACGGTTGTACTCTTCCCGCTCTTAACTTCTCGGCCAACAACATTTCCTTCATCTGCCTTGAATCATCAACAAAAACAAAGATGCTTTAGGCCATGAACAGCCAGCCCTCGTGCAAAAAAAAAAATAAAAAAATGTCCCAACCCCAAAGAAGGAACTCCAACAAACAATAAAGACAATTTAACAGTAATGTTCAGTGTAATTTTTAGAATCAGACTGTGTGGTTTGTCATTTCTTATTTGATTGAGTCTCAGTAAACAACATTACGACCTTTGCTTATGTTGCTTTGTTGCCTTTGGCTATCTGCCAAATGCGGCCAACAAATCAGGGCTTATTTCATAAATGCATTTGCCCGGCCTATTGCATTGGACAGAGGAAGATCAGATTTATTCAGGTATATGTGAACCGCTCACTCACGACACACAGTATCAGTTATGTTTCCGCCTGTCACAATACATGATTTTGTGCCAGAATTGTACATATTTCTTGCTTTCGGTTTAAACCACGTTGATACTAATGAAAGCATGTTGGCCGAGTACAGGCAACCTAATAATTTGGCGCATTTCCTCCTTAATATATACAGCTCGATATCACCAAATGGCCCTAGCACCTAGGAAGCAGTGCAGTGTGTTTACATGGCTAGTCCCCTTTGAAAAGGGACAGACCTTATTAGGGTTTGTTTGTCCCTTTGCCTTGAACATCCTGGCAAATGACAGGGGAGTTCATTTCCCAACATCTTTGAGCTGAACATGAAAGAATCTTCTGGTAATTAGAATATAGTGATTAATGATTGTCAGTATCATAGCTTTCTCCTGCTTTAATCAAATAAACAGACACAAAAATATACCCTGTGTATATCCGGGGTGCTATTCCCTCCAGAGTGTGGTTTTGTAGATTCTGATATTTTCTGTGTGGATGGAATCCTAAAGCACAACGAGGTTTTGCTAGAAATTAATGAGTACATGGCGCATGTTTACCCTTTATCTAAAGCAGAGGAGCCACAAGCCATCCTCACTCTTATATAAGCAGTTGTGAAATGATAATAAGGTAGGCTTCAGTTTGGTCAAATTTAATATATCTTACAGTACAAAGGCAGAAACCCGGAAGAAGGAACAAAACGGGGTTTATTTATTCACATAAATAAAAATTATCATTAACAATATTATCTGCCTGGTAGTGCCTCCGGAGCTTATACATATTTTCTTTTCAAAGACTCTCAATCAAACACCAAGAGACGAATAAAAAGAAGAAGTAAACAGATCCATGCTAGCCAGATACGATGGCACAAACACACACTCGCTCGCAAACACATACAAAAAAAAAAAATCATTGCTAATTATTTCAAGCAACACACTGATCAATCCTTCATAACATAACATCATTCCCCGTGTAGGTTCTCAGCTACAATTTGATTCTGGTAATGTTTTTAAGGCTCGCATGCCTTTAGCCTCTCTATGGGCTTTATGGATTTTTACTGCACCGAAAAAGAATAGAGAGACCCATTCTGTTCTGAGGGAGTGTATCATAGCCCATCTGATTAAATTGACAAAATATTCAATAAAACGCTTGTTAAAAGTAATCTAATAAGAAGCCATGCAATGTTAGCCAATGATCCAAACTAGCCTTATTGTTGAGGCTGCATACTGTATATCATTTGGAGTTCATTTTATTTGAATCAGACGCAGCTTTAAATTCCAAAGAGAAAAACTGAATCCATTCCTTCCTTTACATTTTCATGAGCTTTTTTCCGAGACAAGAGCAGGTAGGGGTATTAACACCTCAAGAAAATGTGCACTTCTGCACATTTATGAACCCCGGAGCTTCCCCCAGCCTGGATTTCTCGGAGGTGAAAGGTTCCAAATCCCTCTTTAGATGGGTTGATCTTCTCAGGCCCATTATGCCCCTTCACTGTGACAGACTGGAAGCCGAGAGGCAGTCCGGGGCAGAACAAAGATAAAGGGGGAATTAAAGAGGAAAACCGAACTCAACTTCAGCATTTGTATAACTTACCCTATCTTACACCTGAGCATTAGGACAATTCAGTTTGTATTCCCTCCTTAATGCCTTGTTTCCCATCGCCCTTCAAACCACTGCACTCAAAACCCTTCACTAAAATGTCAGCAAATCATTCTGGTAGTGCAGACAAAAAGTTTCTGTAGAACTCGAGGGCTGACAAATCTTCATTGGCATAATCCCTCCAAAGACTGATTCAGATCCATTTTTTATAGTTCCTCCATTATGGTGTTGAGGATGAAGTGGTCCTGGTGTCAGTTTTGAAAAGATTAACATTTTACTTTTAATCCTCAGAAACATTTTTGACAAAAATATTTGAATAAAAAAAAAAAAAAAAAAAAAAATTTAGCATCCAATTGTCAGAATAAATATTGGCAACGTACGTATGCAAACCATGTATATGTTGAGACTTTATCTTCTTTTATATTGCAACTTTCTTCTGGTTTGGGATCAAGGACAAAAGGTACTTTGTTGGACAAGTTCTGGCTTTACCTGATTCTGTTGCCACAACCAGGCTGGAAATTGTCCCAAGTCTCCTCGACAAAATTTGGTTTTGTTGCACCTAGCACGACTGGAGGATGTGCCGACATCTGGTTCATAATATCCAGTGGTTTCACTCTTGCATATGTTGAAACACCATGGTCCCTTGTTAAAAGTGTCCAGTGGTTTCATGCTTGTATACGTTGAAAAGCAATTAAAAGCGATATCACAGAAATGTTGATACGATAAGTATTACATTACTGAAGTGAGGCTGGAGATTTGGCGTTTTGAAACCCCACAAATGACAATGCTAAAGCCAGAGTTGTCGCATTAATTGAAACAATTGCTTTAAATGTCTCTTTTTTTTATTGCGTACACTTCTTCTGGTCATTTGGTCATATCCGACCTTCAGAGTTGGATGTTTTATAAAACATGAAAGCATCTGCTCAAGGAGAGGCTTTACAAGCGAGAGCACCAACCAAAAAGTAAATAATGTCTTGTTTAGGGTCCTAACTAGATTATAGCAGCACTGTCCAGTCCACTTTCCTAGTAGGACAACGAGTGTATCGCATGGCAGTAAGCTGATTGAGTCCCCACAGAGAAAGCTGAGATTGACTGTTGGGGAAACCCGCGACACAACTCATCCCCTGAAGCAGTTGATCACAACACAAATGACAAATAATTGACTGGATGATGGATGATGAGATTAGATTTATGGGTTTAAACAAGGTCAAACATCTCGCTCCCACCTGCTAAACCACAACACTGCTCCAAACGATGGAATCAGAATTATGGTTATGTGCATGATAATTCTCCTATCACGGCCTTGGGAAGGTTGTTAAGGACTTGCGCGATATCCAATAGGTGTTAGGTTTAACAGCTGAGCCTAGTGGGTCAAAACACAAGGTCAGAGGAACGAGGAGAGGGATCCATTTACTGCTACTGAGGTACGGGGCAGAGGAAGTGGTTAGGTATACTGGTCTATGTGATGACTGTTTCCAGGTTTTTTGTTTTGGTTTAGGTTTTCAGTCGACCGCCACCCGTCTTATAATTATCAGAGCCAAATTAGAGACAACAACATATTGAAGAATTACATGAAAAATAAAATTAGACTTCAAAGTGCAGCTGTAATTTCTCTTTACAAATATAATATAATTTGGGGATATAACATTTTAGGACATTTGTGTGTGAACCCATAAGTAATGGTCAGGCACAATAAGCCTGAAAAGCTGTAAAACAGCATTGCAGAACATTAATACCAGGTACTGTTTAGTATTACTCGCCATTCTTCCCTAATTGTCCAAAAAATTATGTCATTCGTTAAAATAAAACTACATTTGGAGCAAAAAATCCTTCAGCAACACATTATATTGTGGGTAGTGTACAATATGACCTTATGTACAGCTCCTATTCCACTACGTGTGCAATTTATGAATACAAGTGAGAGGTCTTCGTTTTAAAATGTGATGGGATATCGTTTCATTTATTTATAAAGGAAATTTTCGCTGCTGATATAAAACCTTCACTCAAAATGTGCTGTGTTTACCGTAAAGGCTCTTTCTCTGATTAGATCAATCATTTGGTCATGAACTCTACACTTGAGTCACATAATGAAGGCCAACCACTCTTATATGGGCTGTTTTTCCAGGGCAGAACGGAGCTCGCACTGCTGTTTACTTTGCCGTTAACTCATGAAGAATAAATTACCCACTTTAGAGGTTTCCAAGTTCACTACCGGTGTGAAAAAAAAGCAGGAGAAGTTTACTATTTATAGAAGGTAAGTGGTTAACTTTTATATGCACTTTGGTAGTTTTCGCACAGTTCGTCTCCTTCATCCTCCATAGCTCGAGGACAAGGGAGCTGTTAACCGTTGAGAGCCAATAAAATTGTTATTGCTGCTATCTTTAACATGCTGTGAATGAGGCGAGTCTTAAACAAACTACAGACTGCAGTGGAAGAATGATTAACTCTTGTATTTATAATGCTCACTGTGTAAAGCAGCCAACCGTATTTTTCCAAATGGTTGAATTTTATTCAAAAGACATAAATTTCCTAAATCCTCACCAATATATCCGCTGTCAGACACAGGATGAGATGTAGAACTGGGTTATTTTCTTTTTTTAAGAATAACTGATTTCATATGAAACATCACTTTATCCTCAACTGGAATGATACGATGAACCACTTTTTTGTTTATTCACAAAATAAAGCCTTGAGGCCATATTTAGGAGACGTTAGCTGCATTCGATTGCAGTGTCATGTGCTAATAAGTCCCTGATCTAATGCCTAGCAAAGATAAGCAGAACTGCCATACAAATCAACTATTTTACAGCCCAATTTGTTCAGTTGCACTAATTGAAGGCCTGCTAAATCTGACATCCAATAGTGACAAACACATTTTAGCTGATATGATAAATTTTCTCAAAATACCGTGTTCAATAAAAAAACCTGTATTGCTGCACCAAGCAAAGCAAATGCAATGCTTCTAATAGAGCTACAGTAATCAGTCCATATGGTTACCTATATGTTATGTTTACGAGTAGCCAGTGAGTGAACACTCCTCTGAAGACAGGTCATTACTTAAGTAGCCAATGCACAGACTTTGCTTTTTGAGAATTATTTATCCGAGGCCAAAATAAATCAATGCATATTTAGAGAACATATGTTACTAGATTTGGACCAGCTGCAAAGCCCGGGCTCCATTAATAAATTGAGAATGTGAGGATTCATTACCGTATGGATTTTGAGAGCATATCCATGCAAATGGCAAAGAAATGCAAATGCACGGCATCATCAAGCAGAGTGCTCAAAATAGATTGCCAGGAGGTAATCACAGGGCACACCACAAACATTTCCACTGAACTCCGCCGGTCTATCAATTTAAAAATCATAATGTCCGATATCTTCAACGTGGGCATACATTATGTCAGGGAATATCTATTTGATTTAGTTGTTGATCTAGAGCTGGAGAGGTAAGGAGCACCCATTGTCCCTGACAAATGGCATTTTAACTTCTAAGTGAAGATCTGAAGTTGCTCCCCTTAATTGCCCTTTAAGACTGCAGCACCAATTATTAATCAATGGGTGTCAAGGGAGCCGGGCCCTCCCTGTATTTAAAGCAATAAATTGCTGAATTATATTCATATTTATTCTAAGTAGGTCTTCATTGTAATTGGCATGTTATTAGGCTGAGGGCTTTTAGTCTGTATCAAAGTAATTCAATTAAAAAAGTGAAATATAGATCTGTCTGGGATAAACAAACAAGCCAGCTGTAATATGACAGGAATGCAGTGAACGGCCTGGTTAAGTAGCTCATTATTTTTGCCCTTCCTTGAGGAAAATAGCTGCTTCAGGAGTGCGGGCCCGGTTTCCATTGTAGCAGCCGGGGACTATGGAAGCACCTCATCAATCCACTTATCCCTGTTCCGTTGGTTGGATAATCTGAGTGTCTGACACTAATGGTGAGGTTGCCTCACGACTGAGAAAATATACAGAGGAGCCAGCTGAACCCCCTCCTCAGTTCTCTTCCTTTCTCGTCTTCAGACACACTCTGCTTTTCCCTCTCTCGCAGACACACACACACACACACACACACACACACACACACACACACACACACACACATACAGACAAACATGTAGTGCGTACTCCGTCTCTCCCTCTCTTTTCCAATGTTCAGTCAAGAGGGTAATCCTAAGCTCCTTTACTTATCTCAGGGAGGAATTTCCAGCATTAGTCATGATAAGACACAGGTCCTCACTGATAAAGTGAAGGAAAAGCTCTCCAAAGCTAACTAAGGAGGAGATACTTACGGAATGCAGTTTCTGCAAGAAACCTGCAGGATTTAGACGAACGGCTACTGTCTACGACGCTTTAAAGGACACCGTAACTTATTGTTGACTATTTTTACTAAGACTTTATGGTGTTAGAATAATATATCCATCTACTCATATTTATGTGTGAAATATTCTCTTTTGATCTGCCGTGATCCTAAAAAAAGAAGGTGTACAGTACATTATGTCCAAGAGTAAAGCTCTACTGCTAAGCCGTTATTAAGTAATGGAGGGGAATTTTTGGCTCGCTGTTAGCTGCGTAACTTCAGCAACTCAGACATCTCAGACATAATGATTCAAACTTAGTGGCGGAGATGATCCTCCTGTCTGCTGAAACAGTGGCATTTACTTTGATAAGAAATTGCAATATGTCATGTTTTGCTACATATTGTTGGGGGGGGTTGGTGGGTCAAAGTGATTTACACCTTTGGCTCATGCGAGGGTGGAGCACAGCTATGGGAGGTTGTGGTGCATAAAGATTTATCATTTCTATGAACTTTTTACAGCGTCATGCCTTATCCAGAAACAACAACACAGGTATTTAACCTGTTCCTTGTCAAGCCCTGCCTGGAAAACCTCCATTCTTCTTCAGGGAGTAGGTGGACATTTGTTTATTTTCCACTTTGGCTAATTGACCAAACTATCTTTACGATTTTCCAGTCGCGGCGCTATAAGTACACAAGCGAAATGAGCATTGTACCTCACAGGAACAGTGCCTGACGGATGGCGCGAGTTCATGCGAAGGTGAGGCCCTACGAGCGTGGAGAAACTAAAACAGTGGGCCTACATGGCCCCCCTCTGCACCCCGAGTCCCTGCGTTAAAGAAAGCAGCTCTGTCACATTAATCTTGGAAGCAAACTTGCAAAGCAATTTGTTGAAGGTCAGCAGAATATGTGATAAAAGTGTAGTCTTGTTAAGCATCCATCACGGGCTGATTCGGATTTTGAGCAAAGATGTAGTGACAAAAATACACAATGGGTTCAGGGTAATGGGTTTAGGCAGGGATATTGGTTTGGGTAATACAGTTAATAGGTCCTTGGATCTGGGGGCTCTTTTAGGCAGATATGAGAAGCATCACCGGCTGTCATATTCTCCGATGAGAGAATGCATTAGAGCAAACTCTATTTAGTAAAAGACAATTCAATTAGGGACTATTCAGAGACCCCCGATTATTTCCCTACGGGCATCCGCTCAGTCGAGGCAATATTCAGATTTCATTGTGTTTTCAAAGTGGAGAAATGTCAACGGCTGGCTCCTGCAGTGGTCGGGGGGCCTGTATGGACATTTATATTTCAGCGGTCAAACAAATGAAGACAGAATTTTCTCAATACACCCCTAATGTACAGTAGCAATATTATATGGATTGAGCGGCTGCATTTATCTTATGGCACAGAGGCTCTGTGGCTTGTTGTCTGTGTAATAGATTCCTCCATTTTTTCTGTTATAAGCTCTCCTTTAAGAAGAAAAAACATGGGTTAATTGTATATGCATTGTGTATCAAATGAAATATAAGCAAGTAAAGCAGTAATTGGAACATATTTGCTGGTAGTATTGTAGCATAAAATTGTATGTACATCATAAAACATGTATATTCACATCAGCGTCTGCAAAAAAGAGCTGAACAGTCAACTGACATGTGTCCGTGTACACAATTTACATTTTATAAATTCAAACCACATGACAAGTTGAGATTTTCTATACACCAAACACATATGGCTGCACATATCATGTGTGACCATATACTAGTAAGTGATATATCTTCCATCATCGGCCATGAAAGTATATTTCTGTGTCATACACACATATGTTGCACACATCGTGTATGTCAGTGCACGGCATATATACTTTAACATTCTACGATGTCAGTACATTAAGGCATATGTCTACATGGTACACACATATGTTACACATATCACCGGACGTCGAGACTACACCTGTCTCTACATGAAACCGGAGACCCGTGCCTGCATCCAGGGGCTACGCGGCGCAGTGACAATGCAACTGGGTCACAGATAGTCGTAAATCCAACCTCCTAAGGATATTACACAAGAAAACTGAGATGCCAGCAAATCAATTCACAGTTTGGTGGTGGGCTCGTAAAGCGTCTTTTACAAGCTCATCTAAATCCAATCAGCATGATTCCTGTGTAAACAGAGACGTACAGTATTTCATGCAAAAGGTACTTCCTGCAGATGACATTGCAACAGGGTTGTGTAACATAAACAAGCAAGGCTATTGTTTAACATTAGGAAATGCTGCTTTCATTGTGTTCCGTGATGCCGCTTTGCGAGTCGGCTGTTTTGACAGTTGCTAACTTTATTTTGACCAAAAGCTGACAGATCTTAGGCAGCGCCGGAGAGCCAACAACTTCTTGGGAAACATAAAACTTCACAGTGTCTGTGCAATTAATGAAGCGCTTGAAGAGTTCTTCCTCGAGCGAGGAAAGGGCAGACAATTTTACCAGTGGAAAGAAAGCAAGAGAGATGTCTCAGTAGATTAATTCGTCGTAGTCGCAACTGTGTTATTACCGGGAACAGCTCCAGGATTTCTATTTCACCATGAGAGCGCGTTGATAAAGTGCTCAGAGCTCGGGACATGAATCCAGCCGTGCAACACAAGTTGGGCAGATTTTAACTGTGCACATTAGATATCTTCCTCTGCAGACATATTGAATGACGAAAGACACGACATGATAGTGGCAGGCTACTAAGATTTATTCCGAAATCCAGCCATATCACATGACCGCTTTGAGAACAGTAAACTAAGTTCCTGACTCCAACTGACATTCACGTTTAATCCACCACTGAATCATGTCCTTCCCGCAGCTCTGTCTCACACAAAAATGCAATGAATGCATTTTGACATCAGGTCAAATAAGATCCAATGTATATTTTTTTTTATCATTATTATTATACACATGCAAGCTTAATCATTATCAGCACACTGGTGACCGTCCGTCTGCGAGGTGTATGATGTTAAAATATGCTGGCACTTCTATTCTTCAGCTCTCAATGACAGAAGGGACCTTGGTAACGAAGAGCAAATGTCTGTGCTCGCGTGTGGAACAAAGGAGCTTGATATCAGCACAATGCTTAGGCCAGTATTTCCACCAATGCTCGTCTCAGCGGGGTTAGCATTTTGCCTCCGACTGATTGGCCGGCCACTGCCCTTCGCGCCAACTGTGTGGACATTAACTCGTCAGAAGAAAGACGGAACAACTTTGACGATGTCCTTTCTTTTTCCACTCGCTGCACAGATCTTTGCTTGGCAGTGGCAAAGTTTGACTGAACCTTTTGTCTGGGGGAGTTGGGGAGAGAGACAAAGTGTGAGAGAGAGAGAGAGAGAGAGAGAGAAAAGGAGAGAAGAAGGGGGGAAAGGGGACACAACAGCGACCATATGTTCAATGTGACCCTCATTATTCTCAATTAGGGCAGCCATCCATGGAATGGTCTTGCTGATAACAGCCCATAACACCTTCAGTGGAATGGAGCACAATCTTCCAGTGGCACGATGGACGAGGAGGGTGGCGAGCGGGCACGTGCGTGTGTCCACGTGTGTGTGTCTGTGCGTTTGTTTGAGTACATCTTCCTCAAGTAAGTGTGCACGGACACCTTCTGTAAACTTACATGTCGTAGCGTGCATGCTTGCACCCATACTTGTATGTGTGTGTGTGTGTGTGTGTTTGTGTGTGTGTGTGTGTGTGTGTGTGTGTGTGTGTGTGTGTGTGTGTGTGTGTGTGTGTGTGTGTGTGTGTTTGTGTGTGTGTGGGGGACCTGTGGTGAGGTGGGGCAGTTGGGCAAGTAGGCAGGCTTCGCCAGCTTCTGGAAGGCTTACAGGGGGCGTGCAGGGCCACAGCCCAGGTCCCCATGACGTCTGGATGGATGAGTTGATGGAGAGTAATGGGGTCACATTGAGCATATAATGTAAAGGCTAACTTTATGCCTAACTGTTAATGACATTATGAATCTGGCAGCGCAATTCCTCTTCCCCACTTAACGCATAACAAGAACAATATTTTGACTGGGACGCCAGGGGGAGGATGGTATGTACTGGCCTCATCTCTTTGTTCCTCGTCCCTAACGCTCTGTCGTTCTCTGTAGTCGTGATTAGTGCTGAAGGTGACCTGCGCAAGAAAGCAAGCGAGTGAAGTCGCTAAGAAGTAAGCGAGCGCTCCCTTTTTATAGACTCTTCTCGTTTCAGTTTCTAAATGAAAAAGAGCTGATTAATTTATCAGAGGTGCATAACTTACATATTCATTCATAACCTGAAGTGTATTTGCAATAAATCCCCATAAAACTGCATCTTATAAATAACATGAATGTCCTTTTTGGTTTACACTCAATGTAAATGAACTTTCTCGCTGAGGTAAATGAATGGGGCTCATACTAGTCATTTGTGACTATCCCCCCCCCCTGGCTGGCTTCCCAAGCTCTTACTGTAACCCAAGGAAGCAGTGACATCACCCTCATTCCTTCTTCCACTGAATTCAAAATGGACCAGGTGATTAAGTTCCCTATAAAGAGATGGGAGTCAGCGCAAGGCCGCGGCATTGAGCAGGCTCATTGATTAAAACCAAACGAGAGCCCTCAGCGCGGAGCAGGGGCGGCACCACTCACAGTAACTGGTACACATCATTTGTCTTTGATCTCGTCCTCCTTTGACTATTGTCTCCATCAGCCCGCTTGTCTGTGGCAGCTGGTGCCCATACACAGTACTGCTCGGCATCAGTTATTGAAAGTAAAGGATCATGACTCCCGTGCAAGTCAGGTCTCACACAACAAGAACAAGGGTTTTATATCAAATCTCTTAAAACCTTGGTTCATCTTTTGATCATGATATTGTATACTGTATCACAATCAACAGATGAAAGTATTTTGTTGGTTGTTAATCTGCAAAATGTTGCTCCTACTTTCAATTAAAAAATATAAATAAATAAATAAAATAATTCTAGCATTCTTACAGATGAATATGCAAACAAAACATGTGCTCTATTAAAAGAAAGAGTCAACAACAGACACAGTCCAGGTCCGGACCCAGGCGCCGTTCCTATAATCTGTAAATTACTGAGATTACTTTTATTCTTACCGAACATTTCCAGCTTTGACAGCTCTGGTTTAACGATCCTGTAAACTCTCAGACCATTGGCATGGGTTGTAAATCATCACACGTGATGCCACTTAGCCAATCAAATCTGTGCATTCAGACGAGCGATGGCAACTTGAGTCAGTGATTAAAATACACAGACAAGAGGACAACAGTTGGAGAAATGCGCAAGAATGCGCACACTCTCATATGTTCATTCTTCCCACGGACAGTTCAAAACCAGCCGTGTCATGTGTTTTGAGGCTGCGGCTCTATAAGATGAAGCGCAAGTCTTCTGAGCAAACAAACCCACTCAAATCCAATTTAAGGGCACAGAAAGTAAAGGCAGCTTTCTCCACCATGATCATTATTAAAAAAAAACATCGTTCCAGACTCACCAATGAGCACCGACACACGTGTATGAGGATGGCCCTGACACCAATCCAGCCCAGATTTGAAACCCTCACAGGACAACAGAGCTCATTTCTCTCACTGAACAAGAAAACAAGAAAGCCTGTTAAGATGTTGAGATTGTTTATTATAAAGTTGGGTGAGAGCTGTAAGATGTGAAATTATTATTTTTTTTTTTTTTAAAAAAAGGTAAACTCAGGGCACAGTTTATATCTAATTTTTCTATAATTAAGCACTTTATTTTAAGAAAAAAAAAAAACATATCTTAAAAGTTCTCTCCATAGCCCCTGACTAAATGCTTTGCTCTATGCTACATATAACACTGGATAAGTCTGGTTTCCCAAGATGTAGTAAAATAAACACAATGTCATGAAAAGCAAATACATGACGAGTTCATCATCAGGAGGGTGGGGTCGCTCTGACTGACCTCAGTTCAGTCTGAGCTATCCAACTTTGAAGTTTCCACTGGTAGTTATGGTTTTGCTAGTTTAACTACTTCCTGAAATTGAAATAAACCTCAACGCATTGTTTCCGCTGAGTTGTCCAAACCACAGCTTTTACTGTACTCTGCAGCCGTACTGTAGCAACAGCTGTGACCTTTACTAAAGCGCTGTTACTGCTGCTCAATAAACATGACCGTTTCAGAGCAGGCAGATGGGAGAAAGCTGCTTTTATTAGTATCGTGAAGGAATTTAAAATGTGTAGAAGCTGGTGTTGATTTTCCCAGAGTTCCATAACTCTGTGTCGCACTGGCTTATATAGAGATATTGCTGAATTAAATGAAAACACACAACCGTAATCAAGCCACAACCTCCTCGTCCTCCTCCTCCTGTGTACACCTAAAACAGAACAAGCCCATACAAGTTTGAAATTGATGAGTGCGCCACTACAAGTTCATGACTTTGACCTCCAGGGTATTTGATCCCTTGACACAGAGTTTATTTTTCTAAAGCTACAGCTTGATATTCCAGCACTTAATTTAAGAGTGCAGTTAAATCACAGAAGCCATAATATGTCAGGCGATCCCACGACTGGGGGTAAAAAGAGAGTGAAAACGGGGCGGGGGAGGGAGGGAAAACAGTAAGTAATGAAAAAGCTATGATTGCTTTTCTGTCCCTCCAAATGACAGTTAGCACCTCAATGACCTGCTCGGGGCAGGGCCATCTAGAAATGACACGCTAAGGCACAACGTCATCTAACAGGGTAGTTACAAAAATCAATACAAAACCCATTTCAAAGATGCTCGGCGAGTTTGTGTGTGTGTGTGAGAGAGAGAGAAAGACTGTGCGTGTGTGTGTGTGACAGAGAGGGAGAGAGAAGGACCTGCTGTTATGTTCATTTATTGAGTAGGCCTGAGGGGCAGAAAACAAACTTTTCTGATATACACATTACCTCGCAAGCAACGGAATTCTGAAGGCTAAGCAATAACTGCATTCCCAGTCTATCACTTAAGTCATGAAGAGCCCCCTCCACAGAAGGGGGTCTTTTCATTGCATGTCAAGTACGGCTTAATTCTATACCCGCTGCCCCTCAGCCCTCTTCATTGTCACACTTTTAACTAAACTAGGTATTGGCCACTCGAAGAAGAATGGCTCTTTGTCCGCTGGGGAATCGATAAGCAGTCTCTCTGACATTCACAGAGAACACATGTAAACCAGGCGGGCCAGCCGTACGACTATCTTGTCTTGTTGGGATACGGGCAAACATCATCATATATTATCCCCTTTGATTTGTTGTCAATACCCAATCACGGCAAAGAGGTGCAGATCTAGCGGAGCACAAAGACACTAAGGAGTGTAAAACAGACAAATGGGCAGGGGGGACATCAATCCGAAGGGCACGTCAGCCCGGCCCCTGATGAAATAGGGCGCCGTGTCGACGGCTGAAATTTATAGACAGTAACATGTGAAAGCGCTCACTCCTCACAGCTCCGAGAGAGGTCAATAGACTGATGCCTCTGTCCAAATGGGGTTCTCATTAAGCCAGATCATTCAACGAGTCTGTTTAAATCTCCTTTGCACAGCAGGAAATAATACGAGGATACTTGGTTGTTTGTTTTTTCAAACCAGATTACCTTTGCTGGCCGATAAATCTAACAACATTCGGCATACATGTCTCAAAACATTTAGTTTCTTCCTTTCTTTCCTGCTTTCTCGTTAATTATACTGTCCATACCATCTGCATTATACCTTACCATATATCTTGTAAGGATCATGACTGATATAATAGTGTTTTGACTATGCTGTGTGAAAAAAACAAGCTGAAAACCATGGGACTGATTTGCTACACTTGAAAGGAACTTGGTTCAGCCCTTTGTGGAAATCCCGCTCATCTAAAATTTGGAAGAGAAGTGCACTACAGCAGGTGATTGGGAGGATTTTGGGTCAGCGGGGTGCTGGATTCAACAAGGATATTCCTTTGGAAACACAATCAAATGGAGTTTTCACTTTGTGTCGGCTACATTTCCTGTGAGAAGCGACGGCGCTCCGGAGATATGATCAGTGTTTCAGTGGTACCGCCGCTATACTGTATGTTGGTTCCAGTAAATGACATACAATATGAAAGGGCTCGGCTCTCGCTGATGGACCTCAAACAATCTAAGAGAAAACACTGGTACATCGTCTAGCCACGCACACACGCGCACACACACACATATATGCACGGAGAAAATACATTTAATGGTGTCACTTCCTTCAAAGCCGTCAATGTCAAGAGAGACCACTGGCAATTCAAAGTAATCGGGAAGCCACGTAACGAAAATAAATTTGGGGCTTGACACGCTGTTGGAAAAGAATAGCAATCAGCAAATTTAATGCATTTCTGATGTATATTTAAGGCTCTGACACTAGGCCACAGATGTACATGTGTTGGGTTTCTATTTTGCAAAAGATATGGTTGGTGATAACCTATTATGGGACATCGTCAGCCTCCCCTCCGCCTCAGCCACGGATAGGAAAAATTCCATCACTTGCTCCATCCGGGAGATGTAATATCGAAACAAATTATGGCTGGAATTGAAAAGTCACAAGCTTATTCCGTCTTGATCAAACCACTGCCAAGAGGATAAGTGCAGAAGTGGAGATCCCTCCCAAAATGCTTTTTATTGCATTATCATCATTGACATCTACGGCACTCCCAGCTCCCGGCTTTAGCAGTGGATATAAATATATATATTTTTCGAGCAGTCGCACACATGAGGCAACAGAGGTACGAAGAGCTTCTGAAAAATGTGCAATAAGTTTGGGATTGTTTGAGTACACAAATAAGGGAGTGCAATTACTGAACTTTTTTGTTGTGTGTATAACAAATAGGATTTTAGTGCTTATATTTCAATAACATTTATAGTTTACGTTCAGTAGTTTAAGGCCAAGTTGATATGAAAGATAGACGCTGCATTCAAAATCACATACTGTGCACTGTTCCCAATATGTGCATCTTTCAATGTACTTTTGTGTGGAAACAGAACATGAACAGTAATACTGCTCAGTCTGTATGCCAATTATCACCCCCAGTGCATCACAAGCAGCCGCCTGTTCAGTGGTCCAACACTGTAGTTACTCCTCTAGCATCGCTTCCTGACAGACCCCTCCAGTGCACTTCTATAAAGAGCAAGACAAAGTCTGCATGGGTGGATCAGTCATACACTGAATGTTCCCCCTAGAGCTGCACAATATATCGTTTGAGCATCGTCATCGCGATGTACGTGTGCGCAATAGTCACATCGCAGGGCCTGCGATGTAGGAGGCAAATGAACTCATCTAATTTCAAGTGTACCTGACACACACAGTGATTCATCAATCACATTAGTTCTCAATCAGTGTGCCGAAGCAGACCACACCCCTGCACATGGAGTGAGTCGCTGCCGGTAACAACATTGAAAAATGAGCAACGAACAAGCGAAAACAAAGACTTGGTGCCAAAAAGAAAAGCAACGTCAGTTATCTGGAATTATTTCAGCTACAAGAAGAATGATATTGACCAAACACGTGTTCTGTGT
>OMLP01046462.1:5264-15405 GCA_900302685.1 Spondyliosoma cantharus
CCTCATTACACCCAGCAGGAGCCTTACTCTGCCTCATCACTTCTGGCTGTATTGGGAACAACCACTGCTTACGACTGTACACACACACACACACACACACACACACACACACACACTCAAACACGCACACACACACACACACACACACACACAGTCACTGTGGGTTTTTGCAAAGTGCTGACAAAGAAATCACTTTAATTCTGCATCTAAGCATCCCAGCGGAAAAGAAAGCCCAGGAATAACAAAAAGACACACACACACACACACACCTCATACACATTCAAACAAAACCTGATATACATATTTTAAAGAGCACACACCCAGATAAAGGCTCATTCAAAGACACACACACTACATGCATGTCGGACAGTTGCACAAGCATGTGCACGTGGTTTCTAATATGCACAACGACACTCGCACTGCACTCACAGTGTTCCATAAATCATACACACCCCGTCACACAAACACACACGTACAATGCGGCTGCATTACAGTAAAGGGACTGGGACTGAAAATCACTGCTTATTACTTTGTCTGTACTGGAGCGAAGCTGCCAGGCTCCCCTGAGGTTGTGGTAATTGACTTGTCCAATCCCTCCTTTCAACACGTTATTCTTTCTCCGCCTCTTCTGTCCGGTGTTTGCCAGAGGGACAGAGCTGCCACACAGAAGATATTGGCGACAATGTCAAAACTCACAAGTGGACAAAACTCGCAACCGCTGTAATGAATACCGCCAGGGTGCAGCTTTTAATATCCCAAATGTCCACTTCCACTGCTCACTATAATTAATATTTAACGCACGTGTCATGGTTCAAATCTTTCCTCTCACCCTACGCATTCAAAGGTCTGGCTTGATTCATCGCGTGTTCAACATCTTTTCTCCGATCCGATGCGGTCAGGCTCCCCGGAGGGTGCAGCAATTGACTTCACCTTGTTTGGAACCGTTTTTCTTTTTTCCCCCTGGAGTCCACTTGTTGCTGTGGTCTATCGAGTTATTGTCGGTGTCAGCTAAAGGAGAATAATAATGAATGTCTGACAGAGAAACTGACTTGCAGTTTGAGCATTTTTAAGGCGTTGATAGACGTTTAGCTCCACACACCACTTAAACTGAACCCTATAGTACCGTTAAATTATCTAAGAGATACATTGAGAAGCATTGATAATATTGTGTGTGTAAATGTTCAGACTTGGATCTTTGAAAAATTGATTCAAAACGAACGAATGAATACTAAGCTGTTGGCCCACTTATTTGCTTTTTTTTTTTTTTTTAACTTTCAAGCACATCCTACATTTTTTCTCAGGCAGAGTTGGTTCAGTTGTCATGAGGATAGTTTAGCTTTCATCCTGTGACCATTAACACCAACTGAGAAGGGGTCGGAGTCATTGGCCAGGAATCGGTGGGCAGCTAGAGAAAGATCAAGGAGGCCATGGAAATGTCATTAATTTAGCTGTTAAGGATTTTGGTTCCAGTTGAGAACTGGTTCACAATTGTTCGATCCATTGGAAACATAGGCTTCAAATCATATTAATTCCTTTTATTGATTCTGGGTTCTTTTTGTATCAGTTGTGCATTGCAGAACAATGACATCATACTCATGCATCTAGGCTGCTGGAAACTTGCAATGAGAAGGAGGCATGACAAGGGATGGAGGTCAAGAACTGGCTTCAGCCGAAAACCACACACCTGAGTGACATGTATGCCTTTCTTCCTACTCTGTGTTCAGACTCTGAGATAGTATAACAATTGTGAAGGTATACTACAAAGTTTTAGATAAAAGAAGTTTTATGTGATGGTGGTGCTTGATTGAAAGTTGAGTACTTAAATTATTATAGTTAATCCTGGGAGGAACACACATGGATGTACCACGTTTCAAGACAGTCCATCCAGTAGTTGCTGGGACATTTCAATTTAAACCATAAATGTCAACCTCATAGTGGTGCTAAAAGTTGGGGTATCACCGAAGTCGTTAGGACTCGCCTCTCTTGTTAACATGTACAAAATTTATGGCGATTCATCCAAAGGTTGTTGATCAATGTTGTCGTACATGGAGCCACATCACTGCCGAGAAATTAAAATTCATCAAGGATCAGTTAGTTTCACTTCACACCTCTACAGGGAGGTGATAGATCGTGAGCACAATCAAGCTGAAAGCAGGTTGCTTTAATTTCGAGCTACAATTGGCATGCATGTGGTTGAATGCATTTAAGGAGCAGCTCATAACGCCTCAGCATTTGTCAGTTTTTTTTTGATGAACTGCCTGATGAGCCCTTTGGGACAATCTAACACTGCCTTATTCCTGGCCAGTCAACATACCAGAGTGGTCCATCATCTGAGCTGTCAGTTCTGCTGCCTTTCAACTCTTCTAGCTCATTCAGATAGTAGCAGCACAGAATGAGATAAAGCAAGAGCACAGATAATATACTATGTTTTGGCCTTTATTTGTGTAGATTCTGTCTGCTTCGAAGGTGGAGCTGATGAAGCACTTCAGAATATATTTAGCCCTGTCAAATTAAGAGGAGTGTCCTAATCCTGAGTTTTCCTCCTCTTCCTCCTCATCATTCTCGTCATTTTGACAACTACAACCTCCTCCTAGGCAGGTTCTTTGTGCAGCAAATAAAGTAGACAAATCCTCTGGCTGCAGGGTCACATCCAAATCTTGACACAGAAAAAAACATTTTACATTCAGTATTAATCTAATATTATATAATATAAGACAAAAATATAGTGTATAATTTAGTAGTGTAAGCAGTAACAGCTGTAAGATATACTGAGACTCATTTAGAGGGAGTATAGAAGACATCAGGAACCTACTAAAGATAAACCAGGTGAATCCTGGTGGAAACTTTCCTTGTCTAACTAGTCCAGTGCCCGTTCAAAACATGCTGTTTTGCACAGATAATCTGGTAATGCGAGGGCGGCTACACAGGGCGGTGTTCACTCTTTATTCAAGGTTTATTATTGTTGAACGTGATGAATGGATCTCGAGTTATGCGAATAACAGACACACAGAGATTCCGTACTTTATAGTAAGATGTGTCCAACATTGCTCTCAGATGAACCCCCTTCAGCGACACCATCATTTTCATCATCATGGGTTTGATTCAGTTGGTTTAAAAATGGATGTTGAGTGGCACTACAAAAGTGGAAATTACTGCAGTCTTTCATACAGTGAATCATCTGTGTTGAGCTTGGTTTAGCCCAGTTTGCATTTGGTTGCTACCACTTGTAATGGATCTTTCAACAATGTATCCATTACCATGAGCTAGTTCAACAGTTTGGATTATTTTATGCTAACTCTTGTAATTGTTTATCCATTATCCATCCCCATGAGCTAACTCTTTCAGCCATTTTATTAATATTTTCCACTGTGTATTCATTAATTTCACATGATTAATTCAACTGTTTATCCATTACTATTGGCAGATTTTTTCTAAATGTGTATCCTCTCTTGGCAATCTATTTAACCCAAATATCTATTTCTTTTAGCATACAATTTATGCTAGCTTGCTAACTAGTTTTCATGCGCTCTCATGGTTGATACAACTGTCTCAGGTTGGTGGGAGATGTGTGCATTTTTTTTATGTTAGCTGAGCTACTCCACAGTCACTACATTCACCCTACTACAAAAGTGCTCCCTGGAGCCAGTGTACCCCTGTTTGGAAATCCATGGTCTAGATTATGAGTCTACATCACGTTCTTGTCTCTTAAATTGTGGTTGCTGACACATTGTAGTCAAATGTAATGTGTTTCTGAAAATGTTGCCAGTAGATACATGATAGACCAAACTGCAGTCACGTTGTTTATGGTCCCATCCTCCACAGCTGATAGGCTATAATAGAAACAGTATACTATACAGTAGTCGAACTCTCCAAGGCCTCCAGCTCTGCTTTGCACTGGTGGGCATAAACAGTAATGAGGATGACAGGAAATTGCTTCCTCAGTGAAACAATGAAAGACGATGCAAACGCAACGTTTATGTGGCACATCTGTGTACACGCATGCTGTTTTACACTCTCCCTCAGGTCTCGCATGTACGTATCGTGTCCTATCCATTAGCCATTAAGGCCTACTTCCTGTGTATTGTATCTTTGCTGAAGTTGGATTGTGAGATTTGTGTAACTTTGCCTCAAGCGACTGTATTGGCTCAGAATAATGAGCAGAGTTGTCCTGGAAACTGAGATACTCTTTTTCCTACAGGAAAGAGAGGAAACAGTTTACATTCAAATAGCTTTGTTTCAAGTTTATTATCTTTAATGGGCGCTAGTTGACGGCAACAAGGCCAAGCTTTGGGACTATTTTACAATGAGATAACACTCCGCTTTGTAATAAAACAATTTTTTTAGGCCATTGTTTTACCCTGAAGGCACGGAAGAGACAAATGCCCTACATTCAATGGCTTTATTAAAGGTTCTTGCTATAATTATCTGCATTGTTTTGCATCTTTAACAAGCCGCAGTTTACACTGTACAGTAGGGCTTTGTTCTGAATGTTGTATCTGCTTGTCTTTTCCTTCATCAGAAATCATTAAAGCAGGACATCCTGCTCTCAGAACGTCATGTCACAAAAATGGATATATTGAATCACAGCTCTGCAACCTGCAGCTCAAATGGTTTTCTCAGAATAGTCGTGTACTGTAGCCCTCAGGAATTGCCCTTTGATTGAGGTCTATTAATGAGCTGAACTTCAGCTATAATAGGCTTTTACAGTGTAATTGATCTTTAAGGACAAGGCCTTTTGAAAGTTTTAATTTTCTCTGAGATTAAATCATTGGGATGTAAATGTCATGCGAGGTACCCTTTAGCTCCACGCTCAGAGCTATTTGTTTTCATTTGCAACGCTTTGAAAAGTTGCCCTTTTTCTTGCTTTACTGTGTCACATACTATAGCACGGTTACCTTTTTTTTTTTAGTGTTAGACCATCCTATCTCAGTAAAACAGAACCAGACTAGGCCAATGAGAGTGCAGAATTGAATGTACAGTGTATATGTTGAAATATAATAAGGTAGACTTGAAATACGTTGGTTAAATCAGTCATCAAGTGCTCATTTTCTTTCTATGGACTAAACTGACTGAATTATATTGGTACATGTAACCTTTAGTAAATGTATGAAAAGTTTTATAAAATCTGTTATATAACTGTATGAGATTATCTTCTGAGAGAGGGCTAAGACATATTGAAAGGATATATCATACTCTTATAAATACTGAATACTTTGTCATAAGAGCTTAAAGGTCATATTGATAACATTTTAATGTAGACAAATCACTTTATTAGCTTGAAGAAAAGTGCAGAATAATTTAATGATAATCATCTATTTTCCTTAACATTATGATGATTGTGAATTAATAATTTTACAGTTTTTGTAGGGTTCAAAATGATCGTTTTGTTCATCACTTTGTGTTCTGAATTCCGATGGTTGCTTCCAGCTTCAGCCAACAGTATAACACCGTTGGTATCATGTAGTATCTGTATTTCGTCAGTCTAAAGAGTTAGTGGGGAATAAACATTAAAATGGCTTTCTACATTATTTCTACAGTATGCAACCAGAATACTGTACTGCCCCAACTTAAGCTAGCTAGCGTTAGCGTTGTTGACATTAGTGACGTTTGCGCTAACTTGCTAGCGTTAGCAACGTTAGCTACAACATACAAACAACAGCTGTGTTTTTTGACTTGAATGTAATGAATGGGCGAGATGGACTGCCACACTTAGTGGTTGAATGTTATCAATAACACCTACATTTTCCAACCCGATTTTAGGCCTCAAATAATTCATGATGGAACGTTACTGATCAAAATGTATTACTGTATTACTGTATGGCTGATGGCGACTGGACTAATCATACTTCATGTGTTGTATCTTTAATACGGCAACTTTGGGTGGAGCGTGAGAATTGTAAGGATCATAAATTAGTACGTTTAAGTTATATGCTTTGTATTCCTCACTGCAGTGATTTAACATGATGTATGGCCGTAACTTTCCTCCTACCGTCCATGCTTAGAGTGTCAGCAGAACACTTAACACACTGTCTGTACTTGTGTACCACTCCAGTGGCTTACACTCCAGACTCCCCTGTCCCCCTCAGGTCTGTTTCTTAATCTCTAATGATGATTAATGTTGGCTGTGTTCGTATTGGCAGCACCGTGTTATTGGCATACTGACAGGGTTGTTAAGATGGATAACTATGCAAGAGTGTGAATGTATGTGTGAGTGTGCGAGCACCGGCAGCGGAGCTCCCCCCCAACCCTTCCTTTTGCAACCTAGCCGTGAAATCCATTGATTTGTGTCTCTGGTCAATGAAGAAAATGGATTTGTGGAGAAATCTTAAACAACACCTAAATTAAACTTAGTCTCTGGTTTTCTTTGTTTGTTGAATCTGTCTTAAGTGGGCAGAGAACACTAGGAACCCTCTAACGAACAGTAAATTGTGATTTATTCACCTCATTATGCATGAAAGCGTGTTTTCTTTTTTTGAGTGTGTTTGACTTTTGTGCATGTTTGTGTGTGCAGGAGATGGTTCGTCGGGGGGAGATCCTAGACGACAGCATGGAGGACGAGTTCTACCTTCGCCGCCTGGACGCCGGGCTATTCGTCCTTCAGTTGATCTGCTACATTATGGTGGAGATCAGCAACTCAGGGATATCACAGGTACACAAACACGCACACACTCACTCTGGCCTGCCAAATGAGTTTTCCTTCTGATTAATTATTGTCGAGACATCTGATCAGACAAGCTTTAAAAGTAAACAGGAATCAGATGTTTTTTATGAGCACTGCAGTGTCTCATTTACTTTGACTCTTGCAGCTTGAATTGTGGTGCTTCAGGCACCACAACACTTTGTACCTGCTGTATAAAAAGCTGCAGTATATTATTTATGCTGTAAAGAACTTCATTAGAGCTGCAATTAACAATTGGTTTCATTGTCAATTATTTTATAGATCAATGGATTGGTTCTTTTTCTATAAAATGTCAAAATTATATTTGAAAATGTGGAAGTCATTGTTTTCGTAAGTCCAATATGATGTCCCCCAATGTCTTGTTTTGTCCACAACCCAAAGATATTCAACTTACTGTCACAGAGGAGTGAACACACAACAATACAGTCACATTCAAGAAGCTGGAATCAGAATTTTGACTTTATTTTTTCTAAATAAAAAAGTAACAAGTAATTGATTAAGCTTGTTTACATTAAATCTGATTTCAACATGCCGTTACCTTCTGGTCCTTTTAATTGAACACCTACAGAGTTATCAGCAGATCCTATATGCTCAATATTGTGCTTCCACATTATAGGAAGAAGGGATGTTAGCTTAAGCGTTAGCTTTGTCTTTTCCATGGGTCATTTCATAGTAGTGATGGTAAATGACCATCATAAGTCACAACCATAAGCAGGTCCTGTAAACACAACACACATTACCCAGGGATTCAAATCACGACAAACAGTCACAAATGACAGATGGGACAAAGCAATGGCTAATTTTGCTTCTGCCCATAGAGCTATTGCGCCAATTGAATAAATCAAATAACACTAAAGTCAGGACCAAAGATTCACACCCCCTGGAAAACACTGATGAAGGTGAAGTTATTGCTGCAGAAAGGTCAACAGAAAGCACATTTAGTCTGTTTGATGAATACAATTTTGACCGAATAGGGGTGTATGTATACTGGTTTCCAAGCTTAAAAGAATTTCATGTTGAGTACGACTGTAGTATGTTACTGATTATTTTTTTCTCCGCTTATAGCTGCAGCAGAGGGTCCATCAAATTCTCAACCTCAGAGGAGGATCTGTTAAAGTAGTGCGCCACATCATGAGAGGTAAGTAACTTCATTTACTTTAGTATCATCCGAGGTTGGGCGATGTGTACTGAATTGGCCTATGACAGCATTCACAGTGAAACATCACTGGCAGATCAACTCTCACATCTCTGCTGGACAAATGTCCAACCTATGTTCCCATGCCGGGTTTAAAAGTGTCTGCACCTTAGTTGAGTTAAGCCTCTGAAACTTAAAACAAAGTTAACCAACTAACTATTGAGGAAGCCATCAACAACGACAAAGATGGGTTCGCCGAACCGAGAAAGTTTAACAAGAAAGCTAAAAACATGATATGGCGACGTAGTTCATTAACCAGCAACAGCGATTCTGAGTGCTCACAGTCTTTTTTGTTTTTTGCGCTCCTTTGCGAGTGATGAACTATTTCAAATCTGTTTATATTTTGTTGTTCTTTCTCTGCAGTAATTTGTTTTGCAAACTGTTGCAACACTTCTTGCAGATGTTTCACAGCAAGGGATTATGCCTCCCCACACATACTGCTGGAAGCTTTTAATGTGAAACATATGGAGGAATTGTCAACAAAATAAACTAAGTTGTCTCAAATGAAGGCTTTCTTCATTGAGGACACATTACATATTTTTAAGAAATTACCTTATAAGAAGTTGATATAAACATGTTTTATTAATATTTGTTAATCATTATTATATATTTATACACTGAATACATGAATGAATTGACTTTGTCCATCAGGTAAGTTTGACCCTGTTAACATACCCAGGTAGTAGTGTCTGAGTAAAAATATGAATCCCTATCAGATCTACAGGTTGACCTCATCCAGGCCTTAAAAAAATCCCTCTCATCCTTGTTACATATGATTAAATAAGAAAAATGTTCTGTATTTTTGGCAGGGCAATAAATACAAATAATACCTACAGAGGCTGCTCCTTCATGCAAAACAATTCATATTTCTTTCAGGGAAGCATTTTATTGGCACATTTTCTAAATCCTGTTTCCGTTTGTGTTTCCGGCCCTGGCAAGGAAGCAACATTTCAGGGGGAAATGTTGGTATAATCACTGCTCTTTCTTTGGCTGTGGTTGTTGTTTGATAGCAAGCCCTTACTATTTGCCTGCCAAAGTGCTTGTATAAAATATAATGCTATGAATAATGTCATTCTTCCTTATTCTTGTGGACAAAGGAAAAGTGTTTTGGAAATTTAGGTGTCAGAATATATTTTTTTTGTTGTTTTGAGCCAGTTTCTTGTCCATGTTTCTGTCCAGTACATCACTTCTTTGCATATTTGTGCACTGATTTGTGCTCAGCTTTAATTGGCCATTACTGGTCACACAGTCTCCAGCCTGTGGCTATTAGGAGGCCTACTGGAGCAGAGGAACAGAGGAGGAGAGGGTAATAATATGACAGTCTTGAAGGTCATTAGTTATAACAATGCAGGTGGAGCACTAATTTAATTTAAAGTTATGGCAGCAGTAAATAAACCGAGTAAAATCCGACATCGGAAACATCCTGGTACAAGTTTTTATTGTTTTTTTCATTCACATTATCTTATACAGATGGTAAAACAATATGCAGAAATGAATCCTGGCATGCAAGTATGCATTGTAATTTCTTTAATCAAGTTATCATTGTGAGAGGAGCAGCGACCATCTGTCTGTCATTCATTGTCATTCACCCCCCCATCCCAAAGATTTCCTGTCCTGTTGTATTTGTTTTCTGTTTGGTTTTCAATGACCTGGCAGGTGTTTTATTTTCTTCCCGGTGTGACATCCATCCTTCCTGTATCATTGTCGGGTAAAGCCCGAGGACGAGCCTGCGTTCACACACCCTCTGGCTCTCAGTGGCATGTAGCACTGTAGATAGAGCCATCCGTCACGCATGGCGGTGCCAGCAAGCATGGCAATTCTCCAGTCCTCAGTGTGTGTGTGTGTGTGTGTGTGTGTGTGTGTGTGTGTGTGTGTGTGTGTCTTCCCCTCATTTGTATATTTGCATGCATGTCCCCCTTGCTTGTTCAGGTAGTTTTTACAGGATGTTTTTGCTTACTAACATGATTTTATTTTGTTTGTGTGCATATAATGTTTGCCTTTTGCCTGTTTACATACGCATGTGTGCATATGTGCCCTTGCTTGATTTCATGTGCATATGTTTGACATTTTTTAGATATCTGAGAGAAAGTCTATGTAGATGTTTACATGTTGAGTGTGCAGATTGTATTCATGTGTGTCCTTGCATGTGTATATTTAAATGCAGCACTTTATACATACTAACTTGTGTGCTGTGTCCTCGTATGATATTGATGTGTGTGTGTGTGTGTGTGTGTGTGTGTGTGTGTGTGTGTGAGTATTGATAACTG
>OMLP01046462.1:22557-41691 GCA_900302685.1 Spondyliosoma cantharus
ATGACATATATATATATATATATACATATATACTGGACATAAACAAAATAAGAATAACAGAAATAGTCTTAGTTTGTATTACCACAATCACCTCTAGTAAGGTCACAATTAATCCTCAACTCACCAAGTATGATGTGAAATGATTCCAGCTCTACGTGTTGTTTTGTCCACTGCTTTGGCCTGACTGTCTCTCACTTCCCTTTCACTGCACGTCTCTCCTTTCCCCACGTGCCATGCACTCTTCTCCCCAGAGTCATTGTCCTGGCCAGAGTGGCTGTAAATCTCCTCCATACAGTATCCCCCGTCTTCAACTGGCATCTTTCGGTCTTAATCTAATGTCATGCCATGTTCACTGGGAGGCTGGTCGACTCTATCCCTTCTATTGCGGTGCGGGGTGGGCAGACTCCCTAAACTAATAGGGCCACTTAGCTCCAGGATTACCTGAGCTACGTACTCACTGCAGATTGTCGTTACAGCAAAAGATAGCTACAGATGGGCTCCAGACTAAAGTTTTACATTAATTGCACCGGTACGCCTCACTTTTTCATGTGCACCAGCTCACAAGTTAGGTACACCCAATAACACATTTTAATTTAGTCTATAACAAATAATGTAAATGATAGGGACAAAGGTGCAGAAAATGTTTTTCATTTAAATCTATAATTTTCCTCAAAAATCCTCAAATTCTGGCATCCTCCTATAAATTACACCTTTGATACTGGACAAAAGTATCTATCATTTATATTATAGTAAATTGTAACATGCTGATAGGTATTGTAATGCATTCCAAGAGCATGACATTTTCTTTTTTTGGTTTTTGTTTTCAGTGTAACCAGTTAAAAATGATGTGCTTCATAAATGACCTTTTAGGCTGAATGATCAATTGAACATTTAGTTGTTTTTTTTATACTGTAGCAATTTGTTATTTAAATATAATTGACTAAGAAAATGTGTTTAAAGAAGTCAGCTTGTTTATAATTGTAATGTAGTTAGGGTGTGTTAATATAAAGTTTAATCACAATTGAGTAAACTTCAGCAGCTGCTTTTTTTTTTAAAGGTCAAGAATGAACTGTCAAGCTGTGAACATGTGTACGGAAGAGATTAGGTTTATCTCCATTATTGTTACATATGTTTGCCCACATTTGTTACTGAGCTAGATATTTGTCAGCCTTTTACTGTCACAGTCCTGCATGTTACAACCTGTCCTGTCAGGGAGAAGTCTGACAGCTGAAACAAACTGGATATAAATCTTCTATGAAACTCTTAGTAAGTGATAATATGTGTCTAAATTACCTGTTGACCATTAAAAGGATCTACTCAAAAGCATGTGTATTTCAGGCGATGACTGGTTTTCAGAGGACTTTGGTTTAACTGGATTTTATTTATTTTTTTGTGATACTTCATCATATTGATGAAGCATTTTAGTTGATGTGTTACGACTTACCACACATTGTAATTTAGCTTGTACATGTGTCTTGCTACAGTAAATGTATCTAGTACTTATAAGCCAATGTGAACCATCTCCCACATGAACCAGACAAGCATCTGTTTGTAAGTGTCTTGTCTAAAGTGTATTTTTGTAGTATTAATCACTCTTATAATGTACCATGCCCTCTGTGGATCCTTGACCATAGTCCTGGCAGGAAGCAGCAGGGAGGGAACAAGGGGCAGCTCAGTGACAGCTGTCACATCTGCTGCCTTTCCTAAGTATTTTTACAAACTCTAATGTCGCTCAGTAACAAGATGGGTAAAACGGCAGGGCGTCGTTTGCATATTGTATTGGCAGAGGCAGCCTGGCCCCATGCATCTCTTATCAGTGATTATGACTGCAGCGTGTTTAACAGCAGTTGTACAGCAATTTCACAGCCGAGGGGAAGGAGAATAATTGTATTTTCCGAATGACTGAGTGCAAACACTGTGCACCGCTGTGCTTTTGGGCTCCTCTCTTTTCATAGGGACAGAGGGGAGAAGGTGTTCTGTTATTGAGAATAAGCACAGGGATCGTTAAAATGTGTAAAAACGGGCACTGCATCTTAAAGCTTTGGTATAAACGGGCCTCTAGACCTGAAGATCAAGCTCAATTGATCAAAAAGCAATTTATCCAATAATTTTTTTTTATGACCTAATATCTGAAACACTATTGCCATTCCCATCTGACTCAGCTGTACTTTGTGTTATGGCTGATCAACCTTAGCAAGTGTTAGCATGCAAATATGCTCAACTAAGATGGGGAATATGGAAAGCATTATATCTGATGCTGCTGTCAGCACACGAGCATTGTCTATTGCCACGTTTCCACTGCATAGTGCGGCTCAGCTGAACTGACTTGATATGTTTTTGGCATGAGGAACGTTTTTCGATTTTGTTTACCACTGCAGCTGGTATTCTTTCAATGTCGGTGGGATTATTTCACTGTTTATAGTGATGCTAGGTAAAACTGCCTTCATCCCCATACAACACAAACATACAGGAACAATGGAGGATATCTTTAGCGCTTTGTTGGTTGACCATGGCTTTATGTGCATTCTACCATTTGTAAAATCTGGGTCTGGTAAATAAAAAAGAATTACGTTCACAAATTTCTGTGATGTCCAAGTGACAATTCTAGTGACGATTGTCCTTGAATAATCAATAGTCTGCAGTGTTTTCACTTAGTTTACTCAAAACCATTTGACAGTGGAAAACAGTTTAGTCATGCTGAGTCGAGTTGAGCAGCACCCTGCTACTACACGGCTATTGTGAGCATGTTAATGTTATTGTCGCTTAAAGCACTGCTGTGTTAAAGTACAGCCTCTGCATGACTATATACTCTTAGTCTTGTTAAAGTGTAGGCTACCTTCATCAGAAGCAACATGTATTAGGGTTGGGCCGATGCCATCGTCCATTGCTGATGGCTGACCATTGTAACATTCAGTGCGTTTACATGACACTCAAGAAAACCGAATTACTGGGTTAGTCTGACTATGATCGGATTTTTAAGATGCATGTATACACCTTAGTCTGACTAAAATCGGACCAGATTGGATTTCTCTAGTTGAATTAAGACACCTAGATTATTTGATTGATAGTCGCATTACCCGTGCATGTATACGTTACATCAGATTGGATTTAGATTTTGCGTTCTGCACAGGTTCTTTATTCCACTAGTTGAAATGGGAACAGCGCCACCTATCCTACCAGGGTATGACATGCTTCGGCCAATAATTCGATTTTCTCACAGGCATGTATACTCGGACAATTGCGGTTGTCCGATTGAGTAGCACAGTCGAACTATGGCTGTAATACGACTAAGATATGCATGTAAACGCAGCGACTGTGATTTAACAGGCTCCCCATCAGAGAGCACAATGAAGTGGCGCGTCCCCTCAGAGTTGCCGTAGAGCATGAGCTGTTGTTGTTTGCGATATGTGGGGAGAGGAAATAAAGAGAAGTAAGTTTCTGCTCAGTGCACGAACATTATTTCCCCATGTCCCATTCATTATATTCTTATTAAACCAGCTCAGTTAGAGAACCCAAGATGGTATGACACAGCTGATATGGTAGTTTCCTCCATTTTCAATGTCCTGGTCAGTGCAGTTAAGTAAGAGTTCATAATTTGTCAAACTATTCCATTTCAATGAAAAGATTTGGGACTGAAATTCTGCTGTTATAAAAGCTGGTGTGACAAGGCCCTTACACTCTGTTAACGTCAGGTAAATCAAGCAAGAAAACCTTGTAGCAAAAGCAAGAAATTGTGGATCAAGTCAGTGGGCACCTCCTGTCAGGAGAGCAAAAAACAGCATGATCGCCCACCTGTTTCCACTGCCAAGTAAGATCATTGTATGTGATAGGTGTCTGTGCTCAACCTGACCATCATACTTGGAGCGGATATACTCGACCAGGAACACGCTCACATAGACAGCAGACAGTGTAATGATGCTCTCAGAAGAAAGAATGGCTTCCAGCAGCCTTTTGCCATATTAATGGCTGCTTGAAGTATGGAAGAGATGATGGGAGACCTTAATGGACATGCTTGAGTTGGATTTAAAAAAAAAAAAAAAAAAAAAAGTATTCTTAGGACAATAGGATGTGATGTCAGTTGTGTACATGCAGACAGTGGCAGTGTGAAATTGATCAGACATCTTACTTTATTCCTCAACATTATCACCGTGCCTTGCAGCTATACAGTTATAGAGTTCACACGCATAAAGCTGTCATCACACAAACCCATGGGCTGAAAACAAAGTTGTTAATTGCTGCCATAGTCCAACTGTCAGGCTGCAGCAGCAGTCAGCACTGGGCCTGAGCTCAGCTGCAGTATAACTTATCCCCACCAAATTGGCTACTCTCAGTCCTTACATGTCATTCAACACTACCAAAACACATCCATTTCCTGAGATTGTTTTATTGGCGCATAGCGAAATAAGGCACAGTAAATGTGGCCTAATGACGCCTCAGAGGTAAACTGACCATCGAGTTGGTGATCACCATAAACGCATCACCGTCCACGACAGAAACAAAAGATACCATCCCTTTTCCATTCTTGATACCCTTTGGGCTCCATCTGAGTGCAGTTGCTAGTTTCAGGCCGACGCAGTTGTCGTTTTCAAAGCCAGCGCCCACGTTGTATAAATAGCAAATGTACCTGCGCCCACCTGTGCGCCCCCAGGCATGTTCGTCTTAAAAGAGGGGTTGTTCAAGCACCTTCCTAGCACTCTGCTATCTTGAGGCAGCAGAAAGTGACTGAGTGACTTGACTTTAGATTTCAGCTTTTTGTTGGTCTGTTTCCTGCTATTTAAAGGGGGTATTATTCACACAGTAAGATGCACCAAAGCAGGCAGGATCTCAGGTGTTATCAGGACAGCTGCTTCACGCTAAACCTTTTCACTGTATAATTCTGAGCTGTGTGTATGACCTTTTGATGTGTACAAGTACACAGAATTTAAATTTACACAATATACTGAACAATCCCGTTGGCGAGTCAAGCGTTTTAAATAATCAATGAAGTTTATAAACTGTTCCTAATTTGCAAAAGTGCGTTTAATGTAGGGAAACACATCTCTACATTAAAGGAATGCTGCATGTCAGTAATATTTCCTTCATTAAAGGCACGTTTCACCCACCTGCATCTCACCAGCTAATGATCAGAATTATCAGTTTTTATGACCATTTTTATGAAATCCGTGCATCACTATCACACAAAAAAAGAAGGATTTGCAGCAGCGCTCCTCCACATCCTCCGTTAAACATCAGTGTATTTTCTCATATGCAGTCAAGCAGATTTGTTGATGGGATAGATGACCGTGCAGCCACAGACCACATACTGTACCTGTCCCTCAGCCAAGATAAGTGCTGCGGTTTTATAGCAGAGTGCCAGGTCCTGGCGCACCAGGCTCTTAAAGGGAATGGGAGATGACACCCTGATTGGTTTAATTTATGTTATACCCCAAACACACCCATGACTAATGAAGAGTCTAAATACAACCCCTTTGCGTCATGGACCTTACTTTGCGCCCACATTTTAACTAGTAAAACTGACTGATGCTCTCCAGACCAAGCACCAGATCGTTTAAATAGGGTCCTTTGTGTCTTACTACTGTTGACTGTTATGTAAATCTGTATGAACAGCAAATTTCTTTTACTTCTTTTTATGGAAGGCCACATCTTGGAATTGAAAAGCACATGAACGCCCGGTATAATGGCTTTTTATTCAAGAGGGTAATTGGAGTCAGGTCATCCAATCAGTGTGTTGACATTCAGATATAGGCTACAGCAAAGTCCTGGCTCTGTTAATAAAAAAAAAAGTTTGGCTACAAACTGGATTTGCTTGTAAAAGCAAAGGTCAAGTGAGGTGAAACATGCCTCTGTAAAGGCAAAAGAAATTTAAGATGAGCATCATTCATATATCTGAAGCTGTTCCATTCAGATCAGGGCACAGTGTTACACAATGTTATAGGAAAGGCATAAATTAAATCTAACACATTTGAGCTTCCCATGCTGAGCATGACTTCAGATCAAAATGGCCCCCGTGTAAATATGATATATGTTGTGAAGAAAAACAGAAATCGCATACTCACCTAAACCTGGTGGGAGAGCCTCACGGTTTGCTGACTTGGGGTCTGGATAGCTCGCAGCTAAAGGCACAATGAGTGACAACTGTATTAATATTACAATTGCCCCTTAGGTGAAGCAGAGGTTGGCTCACAATGTTACAATAACTGTTAACAGAGAAAATCAGACCATCCACATGTTATCTTGCAAGAAATCCAGAACTTGCTATATCACAGTTCTGGTTTAAATGTAACTGTGTATTAATTCTGCTTATACACGAACAAAACACAAACATTGTAGAAGATATAACCCTTTTTTGGGCTATAGCAAGTTAATGTAAATTAACAACACACATATTAAACTCAACTCAATTTAGGAAATTATCTAAACCAACGAATCTCTGTTTTAATATAGAAAATCCTAGAGCTGTTATTTGTGCAGCTGCTGTAAGTCAATTCACAGACCCAAGACCAAAGTTTTGAACATTTCGAAGCACTTATTGGAGAAATCCTGTTAGCAAAGGTCATACTAAGCTTTCCTCTGGGTTGTTTCCTTCAAGTCATTTGGACACAGTATATAATTTTGCCTAACGAGATGGAAATAAAACCTCCTGGCTTTGCTGCCCTGCTGTGGAAAAAAGTGCTTAAGATCAATGAAGTACAGAAGCACTTACAAGTCCAATAGCCCATATCATAGTGCAACTTGTCATTGGAAATTGTCTCTTCTGCTGGCCAATATGAGACTACACTGAGGCTGCAGTTCAGCACCATGGACAGCAACACGCCAAGGCACAAGTATGAGACCTGCAGGCAGAAACTCTGCAGGATGGAGCTTTAACAGGACTTTCTCAATACCTCCTTGGTCCAAACGACAGGTTGAAGAATTTCCTTTTTTGTCCACTGACCAAATGGCTAGTGAATGTTTAAATTTTACCAGCTAGTCAATAGATTACTATTGTTTGATTTTAGAATGTTAAGTTAAGTGTATCTACTAGCCACCTGCATATTTTACTAGTAATTGGCTGATGGCTTGTTCTAATTTTAAGCCCTGCCTATGAATGTCTAGGATTTCAGGCTTCTTGCTTCTTGCTCCCTATCAAAGACAAAGATATAAAGATATATATAATAATATAAGATAAAAGAAAGCTTCTCAAAATTGATCCTGATGAAAGTTGGACCTATTGTTCAGTGTAACATTTCAGTGACAGGAGCACTTTGTAGTTTCTTTTAAGGGGGACAAAAAAAAAAAAAACTGTCTTAGTTTTCATGACTAAATAAACAAAGTGACCTGAAAGGACTGTTTTACTTTGTTTATATTTGGCGGACCCTGCCATCTTTCTAGCTTCAAATAGTGTTCTGGTGACCTTATTTTCCTCTGAGAACATCTTGCTTATTCAGTTATGGAAATAAGCTTGTATTACCTCGTTTATATTGTAAATATAATAACTCAAATGTCTTCATTCTTCTTTTCCTAGCAAAAGCTATGCCTGGTAGAATTATGACAGATAGGCTAAAGTAGCTTAATTTTCGTGACAGTTGTATAATGTTTACTTTAAGAAATGTCATAACGATAATAAATCTAAAAAAGTCAAATAAATAAAACCCCACCTGTGTTCATGTTGGTCACTTGCTAACGTTAGCCACCCCTTTAGCCCACTCTGCTAACAAACGCTTGTTTTTTAGCTAATGTTGAGACTCTCCAGGTATGCGAAGCTGTTTATCAGTTTATAATTTACTCAACTCTTATTAATTAAGACTATCAATTAAAAACACATAATAATAATCACATGCTATTATCATAGGCGCGTGTTTCTTTGTCGGAAAATGAAACGTCGTAAAGTTAAAGACTGCCGAGCGTGCTTCCAATATCACTCCTCTCATTACTGATATTCCCCAATGCAAGCCGCGCCACTCCCCATATGGGAGCGGTCTCACTCCGCCGTATGTAGAGCCGACCGAAGAGAAGCAGAGCCCCAGTCAGTGTGCTGGCACAGAGCGAGGCTGCAGCGACTCCTTCGCGTCTTCGTTTCCTCACAGGTATCTCGCTCCCTTCCCCCGGCAGAGGCAGGTCACCTGGATTAAGAACAAAAAGAAACAAAACAAAGACAAAAACTAAATCTTTTATTTGTTTCCCTCCCGACGCGCACTCCACCCGATGTGATAGAGACAGAGAGGGGAAAGGAGAGCAGACCAAAACAGAAGAGACATGGGAGCGTTCAGGGTGCTGCTGGGGAGTTTACATTACATGGGACTCTACATGCAACTTAGTGTCTCCACAAGGCAAGCTGGACACGGCGAGATAGAGAACCACATCTCTGGGAACGGTAGGTGTGAGGTCCGCTCCACATCCCCTCTCATTCATCATCTTCTTCTTCTTCTTCTTCTTCTTCTTCTTTATTTTATTTTTTTTAATTTATTCATTTTTGGTTGTTGATGAGAGGACACCAGAGGGGCTGTGGAGAGGACGGTGGTAGGTGATACCATCTGCTCATATTCAGAGGAGGAATTAAACAAAGAAGGCGGCGCGCAGCCTGAGAGAGGCTGATGCTGTGTGCTGTCTTTTCACTGTGTGTAACCGAAGAGCTCATGGCAGGCATGCTGTCAGTCATGGCAAGAGAAATAGTTTGGGTCTGTGCAGGGGGGGTGGGATGAATCAGCCCGTCATTCAGTCAGTGCATCATGTCTACCCATCTCATTACATGTGGCTGTTCGGCGGGCTCAATGCACCTGTGGTTGATCTTTCTAATGACTCTCTGATAGCGCCGGCGGTGTGAGCGTCCGTGCTGTGTGCGCTGAGCCTGCGCTCATGACTGACAGGACGTTCCTGTTCTCTGAGAGCTGCAGCTCCTCTCGCCCTCCTCGCCTCCTGATCAGCGGGTGATTCATCCACGCGGAGCAGAGGTGATGTCAGCTGATAGATGGAAGTTAATATCCTCTTTTAGTATCCCCGTGAAGTCCGCGCCGAACAACCTTCCCTCAGATCTGCCTCCTTCTGTCTCATCAGGAGCTTCCCTAAATGGCCTCCAGTGTTTACACATTGTTACGTCATGCGGCCTGGCACACACACACACACACACACACATACACAGTGTGTCACGGCTCTCTGGTTTGTTTCAGTAACTTTGGCCCGGGCTGTCAGTCTCCACAGGTTGTGCGCGATGTGTGTGTGGGTGGAGAATCGAGTAAGGAGGAGGTGATGGCCAACAAGTGCCCTTGAGGCTTGAATGCGATAGATCGGTGACCAACTTTACTTTCTTCCATTCGCGTCGAGTAAAAACGCAAAATTGCAGTTTGCCTCCACTTCACAATCTCTTCATCCCTGAAACATCCACGACACAGTTTTCCTCCCACGCACTGAGCTGCACTCTGCAGTTTTTTTCATTAATTATATCAAATCTCAGAGCAAGGTTACAACACACAGGAGAGTCGTATTCCCCTTCAAATGGGATCCTGATTTGCGCAAATATAATTATCTGGTTGGGTATGATCATGTCTGCACACACACAGAGTGATTAATTGAAACTTGAAGCAGAACTCACAAACCTCAGACCGCTTTTCCCCCTCTAGCGTTTCCAGGTGGCACTATTGTTGGCAGTCGCTTTCTTTTTCCCCAGAGTAGCGTCTTCCGACAACAAAGAACAAAATGTGGGTTTATTCATTTATTTAGTCTACAATGGAGATGTTAAAGCAGCTAGAGATGGTGCCGGGGCTGATTGGATCACCAGTCAGTCTTCATGTTCCCGGGAGATTTTCACGTGCGCACACAAAATAGCTTGAAAGCGAGGCTTATGGGGAAACCAATCCACCAATCGAAATGTTGACGGTGTCACTTTTCTACAGCCGTCACATTGTGCGATCAGAATTTAAGTTGAAGTGGAAAACTTGTCTCTTGCTTGTTTAAAGGAATAGTTCAACCTTCTGGGAGACACTCATCCCTTTCTCGCAGAGACTTGGTTAAGATCAATCCCTCTCACATTTCTGTCTGTTAAGTATGGACTACAGCTACGAGACTCCAAGCTTAGCTTAGCATGAAGACTGGAGGCAAGTGGTAAAAGATCAAGGCCGATCCTTCTACTTACCTAAATGTTTAAAGCAACATTATGTAAAAATTGGCATTTTGTGCAATTTGGCTCCCCCCACAGTTTCTGAGTGCAACAACACTGTCATTAATACAGATCCGAGGTCTGTAACAGTTAGATGTAATGTAGGTTCCAACTGCAAACAAAACTCATTGCGTGCTAATGTTATGTGTTTGAAACTTGCATCTTGAGGTAAGCACGTTTGTGACGCTGTGATCCTACCCTTTCACTGAAGATACACAGCGCAGAAACAAGTGAAGCTGTCATTTTAAGGTTTAAAGGCGACATAATGTTTCTTGGAATATGTACCCGACACATTGAAATAACAGCCTGGTCATTCCGACACGGCTTGTTTTCACGAGCTATTCAATCCAAATACTGAAGAGCCTCATTCAAGTAGATACGTTTAAATTATTGATGTGAATATTAAAGTTTAACTGAGACTCTGAAAATGTGTGTGACACCATCAGCTAACGGATTAAGATGACAGATTAGCTGTCGCTTGGATTTCTCATCAGGGAATCCTTCAGAATCATCTTGGTAAACCAAACGGCTGTAGCTCAATTTTTATCATAAAATCCGCGTGACATCAAGCTCCTCATCATAACTTTTGCCAAGAAACGAAGAAACATGTTTCCTAAAATTTCGAATTATTCCTTAAAGTCTCGCCTACTTGCTTTTTTCCCCTCAGCTTTTGCCACATTCACTGACTTCAGTGCTGGACGGGGGTTTGCTCAGTTGTCACGGACGTGCCTCAGGCATCATAACATGGCCTTAGTATGATCACACCGGTCGCATGGTGAAGTTACTGTAACCTCTGTCTCTCATAAAGATCGTTTCTGGCATTAGATGAATGTCCCTCTTGATCCTCCTCCTTCCCCTCTCTGAGTCCGGGTCGATGATCTTTGACTGCCTCCCAGTCGATGCTGCGACCAGTCGGTGTTCGCAGACAGCTGATGTCTGTTTCCAGCGTTCACTCATCCTTCTTGTCATCTTTCCCATTTTCACTCGATGGAGTGTTCCTCACAGCTGTCACATGTGCTGTCCAATCCTTCTCTCCGGGGGCGTCCTTGTCTGTAGGTTTTACCAGCGGAGATCTCAAAGTGTTGGAAGGGTTGTGGTCAGTTTAAAACTGTGGCAAGATGTGCTGTCAGCCTGGCCATGAACGGGAGCCTCCCTCCGTTATTTAGCCGTACTCGTCTTTGTCTTCTGATTTTCATCACATTTCCTTATGAATATATCACATCATCGTGCACACATTATCATATCATTAGACTTTACAAGCCATCCTTTAAATCTCTTGTCTCTGATATCCTGTTCAAGGATGTCTCTGTATTTAAAATATTTTGTATTTCACTTTTTGACTCCGTTTGGAGCAAGATGAGTAATATTTCATTGCAGATTGGTGCATCCAGAACATAACGCATCGGAGTCTGTTTTCAGACTGAATAATGTGCTTGTGCTAACAGTGGGTGTGTGGGATTTTTATGGAAATGAGCGTATGCAGATACACTTGTTTTTGTTTTGTCCTGAGGGTAGAATGAAAGAAAAGAGGAAGGCAACAAGCGATGTGAAAGTCTTGCAGATGGGAGTGCATTAACAGTTTAGAACTGAATTGAATTGTAGGTGTAATGACCTGGAGAACTGGAGTGATGAGTTCAGGCATGTAGACTAGGATAAACCTACCTGAACTCCCTTGAACACCTTTTATATTTGCAGAATAAATTTGACCATTTGTTTTAGGACTGACATCCATAGTTATGAGGGGAATTCACAGCGTAGGCCACAGCGAGTGTCATCAAATGAATAGCAAGAGGACCGCGATTGTGAAGACTTCATTTGCTTTTTCGGGGGAATATACTGTTTGGCTTGTATCGGTGGTTTCGGAGCCCCACGGGGGTCATAATTTATCCTCCCTTTTCTCCTCTGGCTCTCCACCAGCTGCAAAATGAGAACAGTGAGGAAGAAGAAGAGGAAGTAAGAGAAAAAGAAGAAAAAAAACCCAATCTGGATTTGCTCAAATTTCATAATGTTCCGGTCTACATCTGCCCAGGCCGTGCTTTAGTCATTGATACTTTTCAATTAACTCCTAATTAGGGCATGGTTATCCAGCGGAGCGATTATTCCAGCCAATCAATTGCCTTAATTAATCACTGAAGGGTAAATGAGCCGGTGGGCCAATGAGATGCTAAAACTTTACAAAGGAAAACAGATTGTAATGAGACAATGCAAACAGACATTTGGAGAACAGTTTTGTTACTGTGTCTCCAGCATGAATTTGAGACATATTTTCCACTTAAATGTAAGTTGACAACAATGTATTTCTGGCACTGCCGGAGGTATCAGTGCCTGGGAGTCTTCACTCAGGGCCGACTTATATCCTCACCCTGTTTTGACCTCCGTCGCCAGAGAAACCAGTCCCATTCTGACTCCCATTATCAGATTGGATTTGAACCATTTTTTTTTCCATTTCAACAAGTGAATCATTTGCCATTCCGTGAAGACAGAACCCTTTATGTCTGCCGCGGCACCTTTAAAAGGCTTCAGGCATGGCTGCTCCTCTTCTATGACCGTATTTCAGAGGAATATACTGAATGGATGGATGAGTAAAAAACCCAGGTCTGGCACAGATGCAATCACAGCCTGGACTGGTTAAGCCTCCTTTACAGCCCCCTTTCTTCAACACCTTAAATGCTCCCCCTGTAACGACGGGTGTGTTGTGTGATAAATATAGTTGGGGGTGAAAATAGGAGCAAGCAAACTGGAGCACTGAGGCAATGACGTCACACTACTGTTAGACTATTAAAGATTCAACAGTAGCCAATGCGGTATCACTGGCAAACATTCAGCGGCAGCTTGTGGGGTTTACTCGCATCTTCTGCAGAATCAGACACCAAATGTGGCCGTCTGCTCCTCTCCTCCCACTCGCTCGCAGTTCATTTATGATGGGAGGTGTAGTGACAAGACAGTGGGGTTCCATACATCACCGCGGCGCTGAGTGTAGAAGAACAAGTGTCATGCAGAAATCTCAAAATGAGGTGTCCTGATTTTGAGGTTTTTTTCATTACTGTTACAAGTATATAGTGCGCTGTTATGTAGATCAGCTCTGATGGGCGCAGATCCAAGAAGCACTGAATAAACATAGCATAGTATTAGATTTTCTCAAAATAATCACAGGAACAGCTGCTTCATCACATCAGAGAGATATTGTGACAACATTCGGTTTGAATATCTGCATTTCATATAGGCATCAGTTATTGGCAGTTATGTGGTATGCATTATGCTCCTGCCAAAAGAGGAAGTTAAACACAACATGAGAGCATTGCAAACTGTAGGAAAACACTGAAAGTTAGACTAAAAACTAAATGGATTTATACATTCTTAACTTCTTATGATATTGGCTAACAGCATTTAGCCTACCTACCAAGCTCACTCCAAGAATATCTACCATACTGTTACTCCCATAACATTTCATTGAATACATTTTGAAATGTTGCACTAAGATAGCAAGCATACCAGCCACCAAAATAATGTAGATCTATGTTGTCAACAACAAACATCCTATCTAGCAATGTTGAGAGGAAGTGAAAGTGAGTCGGATCTGTCCTTTTATCTTGACCCATACCAAACGTCAATGGGGTCTATTCTGGGCTGAGACTCATCCTCCATCCAAGTTTCCTGGAAATCCGTTCAGTAGTGTTTGTGTAATTGTAGTGACAAACCAACCAACGGGCGAAAGAATAACCTCCTTGGCGGAGGTAACTAATGATGGCTGTCCCTACTTACTAGGACAGCATAAAGCGGAGCCATCTTCAACGTTGTCAGAAACACCTGTGAGTTTCCTGTTATGGATCTCAAACATCTTAACATTTTAGCCACTAGCCACCAGCAGCTAGTCTACCTGCGTAGTTTAATGTAGCTACTACTAGCCATAACTTTGAGGCAGAAGTTATTTGTCCTGCTGCGAGTCTGATAACTAATAAATATTAAGTCTGCCTTAAAAGTTAAGAGTGTTGGATTTGGGTGCAGACATGGAATATAACATTTATAATTGTGTTTTTATTAATTAGGTTTTACTCAACTGAAAATAAGAAAATTACAGTGTTTTCATTACCTGAGTGCAGGCTCTTCCACACAGTCCGCCATGTTGCAGCGCCATGTTTCTACAGTAGCCCAGAAGAAACGAATCAAACATGGGTTCTATATTTTTAGCGGGTTTTTTTGTTTTTAGAGGCCAGTATAGAGGAGGATGAGATGAGGGGTGTTCAGTTGGTTGCAATCTGCAGCCAGATCGCTAGACGCCACTAAATCCTTCACACCAGACCTTAAAGTTCTTACCTGTGGTTTGAAGTAACACTACCTATAGACAAAAGTCTTATTGGCAGTTTCTCACAGTGTTTCCAGATGGATATTTCTTGATGTATGAACTAAGACAACTCGAAAGTTATTGATGGTTTTGAGGAATTTCTCAACCAAAACCCTGCAGTTTTTATGTGTTTTATATCATTGTAAGTTGAATTTCATCGAGATTTTAATTGTCGGTTGTACAAAACAAGCAATTCTCCTGGTCCCTGGGAAACTGTGATGAACATTTTCCCAATTTAGAGACTTAACACCTATATGCAATCTGTGAAAAATCAATAGACACTCATTTGCCTGGAAATTAAGATGTGATGTAGCCTAAATTTGTTTCAGACTTTAAGATACTTGGGGCTCTTTCACGCTCTGTCTGCCTGCCACTGTCAGTAAACACAAAGAGACATGAAGTGTAAGGAGAAGGAAAGTGTCAGTACAAACAGGAAGGATGGGTGAGGGAGCAGAGGAGAGAGGGACAGGCTGACAGTTTTAGAGCTTGTTGGCGCTCAGCAGTAGGCAGAGCGGATGTATTTAGGTCCTGACCTCGGTATCTACTCCTCACTGTGCAGACAAGTGCTGGAGGGCAGCCTGGGATAAACTACAGAGAAGGGAGAAATGATTACAGTAGCTGCACCTTACCTCTGCACAATGCACGGCTCGGTTGTCACATGACTCAAAAATCAATCTCGTACACGTCTCCTGTCTTTGTCTGCATATCCTTTCATGAGCAAAGTGTACTCAAAGTAATAAGCCATGACAATTTCACATTAATAGGCATTGATTTTGCTGCTGTCCGAAGGGATTCTAGTTAAACCTACTTCATGACGGTTGTTAAACTTTAAGGATTGCTACATGACAGTGGGAATCAAGTCCCATGTGACCCCCCCTCCTCCTTGAGGAGACAGCCTAGTTAGAGTGACAAAACAAATATGGAAGTTGGTCTGAGTGACACAGAGGGCAGAACAGCCAGGGTGAGAATATCAGTCACCTTTCTGCTGCACAGAGAGACCAAACTACCTGCCAAGTGCGAAGACTTGGAATCAAGGTCAAGATGCAACAACATATGCATGTGTGGCAAGAGGCTCACAGTAAAGATCAGCATGTTACGATTGTGATTGACTTTAGACGTTCATCATTACAACATGAAGATGACTCAAACGTTCACATTAAGAAAGCACGCTGCTCGTTGACTGCTAAACCGAAAGACAACTTAGCTTTCCTTGCCCATCGAGTAAAGGAACAAGCACTGCAACAAGCATAGAAGTGAGGCAGAATTGTGTACCGCAGACTGACTTAACTTCAACCACTACTGCACAAGTGAGGGACAAAAGAAATGGAAACCAGTGCAGCATGTAATTAAAAAGCTCAAGAATACCAAGGCACAGTCCCCATACCCTGCCTGGCTTAAACTATTTTCGGAGCCGGGCACGAAAACATTCAAGGCGCTGACAGGCTGTGCGTCTGGGCTCAAGGAGATGGGGATTCACATTCAAGAGGACGAGACAGCGAAACCTCAGAAATCCCCCATACTGCGATGGGGGAAGAATGAGGAAGGAAGGCTGCCAAAGATGGAAGACACAGGCATACTGACTCTCATCCAAGAGTTTCCATCCAAATAAACTTCTTGGTTCTCAAGAGGGACACTGAATAAATAAAATGTCCGCTGTCTATGACTGCTTAATCTATTCGTATAAATGTTAAATTTAGGAGATTAGAGCCGGAGCATTTTTAAAAAACTACAAATAATCGTACCGATGCTAAACTGAGACCACATAGAAGCTGAAGGATAGCAGGAAATATATAGCCTGGCAATATATCGAAATTCTACTCCAAAATAAACCTGCCATCACTAACTGAAAGAAGAGGCGTCAGAAATGATAAGACCTGATTTACACCAGGAAAGAAGAACTACCATAGCAATCCTACAGAATGATAAACAGACGGGATGCTGGGGGAGTTTTATACGGGTCTTGCAGATGAGGTTGCTCCGGCTCTATAGTTTTCTAATCATGCTCCATCAGCGGGGAGCCACTGAGAACTCGGTCAGAGGTTATCATCTTTTGTTCCGTTCAAGAAACGCACTGATCCTACTCTGTATGTATATAGACCAGTCGGGTTTTTATGCAGTGATCAGAGACATTCTGGCACAATGTATGCAGAAGAACAGCTAAATTGATTAAACCTAAGGAGCTAAAATATTGTAGGATATTGTGATTTATAGCAAGTATTAAAAAAACACTTCTCAGGATGTGCAAAAAAGCATTCATTCTACTTACATTGACTCGGTCACCGTTAAATACGCTGAGCCAAAATCACATATTAGGGTTAATGGGTGTTGTTCAGAATTAGGCGGGAGGATCGTCTCAGTCCACCATTATTTGCTTTGAGTATTGGACCTTGTGTTTTTGAGCAGACCGTCCTCCATCGCAGCATTGTTTTGAGTCTAAATGAGTATGGAGAAATATGAGGCTATTTCAGCAATGAAACCAAATCTATAGCCATTATGCTTCCTGGTGAATGTTTATCAGAGCTGGAAGAAAAGATTGTGTTGTTTAAACAACTTTGTAAAGAGTTTTAAGTCCAACCGTGACTATAAAGTTTTTTTTGCAATTCAGGAGTTCTCAGAAACACAGAAAGTGGAAGAACATGTGTAACCTGCCTTTTACAAGAAAACCTGATGACTGACTTAAGTTGGAGAGGACTGTATCCGTAAATGTTGGGACTCACTAAAACTCAAAACAGTATTGACTATGAATCAGGCTGCTTTTATAACCTGAGAACATACGAGGCAATCATTTTGGTCAGGTCTCAGTGTGAGGCAATTTCTGCATTGTTAACAAGTGACATCTCGGCATTCACACTGCATTTTATGCAGGATTTCCCAGTTTCTATGAAGTTAATAATAAGAAGAACCTTTATTTGATCACATATCAGTATACTTTGTACAATGTACAACATGAAACTGGTACTCTGCATTGAATCCATCCTTTCTCCATCCCATGTTGCACCCATGCACAAACTCAAGATCTTAGCCAGTGCCCTTGGTCAAGAATGGTGACTGGAGAATCAACCTATAGTATGTGTGCATGTTTTGATGATGGTGGAAACCCGATTACCCAGAGGAAACCCGCATAAGCACGGGGAGGCCCTGCCCCAGCGGGATTTGAGCCAAGGACCTTCATGCCGCAAGGCCCCCATCACACCATGAAAGAATTTAATTGGCCCAACCGGGGTTAATTTTTTATTGAGGTAGAAAAGATAGATTATTTTTGTGGTTCTCGCTCAGGTGTGGCAAGGCAGGTTTATTAATAAAGCACCATTCAGGCACAAGGCAATTGTTCTACTCTTGCTTTATACAGACATGAAAAACAGATTAACAATAAGGCAATAAGAAGATAATTACACTAAACCATAATTATAGGCGATAAAAACCAAAAGCAAAAATAAGTGAATAAAGAGTGACGGATTAGATGAGGATTTTCATTTAAAAAAAAAAACAATTAAACATCAACAGAAAACGAATAACAACAAAAGAAAAAGAAGTGATTAATCTATTGGAAAGCAACAATAAACATTAATGTTTATAGTCCTGATTTAAATGAAAATGGTTTTATCAGACCTCAGGAAGCATCGAAACTAAAAGCTGCTTTGTCTTGCTCAATTTTGATCTTGGTAACACTGAGTGAACCTGTAACAGGTGACCTGAGGGGTCTGGATGTTCTGTACCAGTAAATCAGAGATGTATTAGGCTTGAGACAATTTAGTGCTTTATATACAGGTAATAAGATTTTAAAATCTGTCCTTTGACACACAAGCGTGATGTGCTCCACCTTCTTGGTGTCAGTGAGGACTGTGGCAGCAGCAGTCTGGACAATCTGCAGCTGCGCATGAAGCTTCCTATTCCACATTGTGCTGTGCAGTACGGTAGTGGATTTACAGAAATGACTGAACAATGTGAAGAATGAATCCAATGTGCCCGGAGCGTTAAATCTTCACCCCAGCTGACGGCCGTACTGTAGCTGTGGTCAGTGAGGAAGCCGAGTCTGACCGTCCGCGTCTGATGCAACCAGACGATTTATCAGTCTCAAAACAAAACATGGCAGCAGTTCAGGTGTTGTAGTCGTCGCCTGACACCGTGGACTCGAACCTTTGTTGTCCTCCATCATTCTCGCCTCTTCCTTCCTTCCCTTGCCTGTCACCGCTCGCTGTGTTGTGTGTAATAAACTCTGAATCCCCCCACCCTCCCCTCTGCCTCCGATCGGAACGCTCTCCACAAAATCGGCACAAACAAGCTGCGGGGTCAGCCGGCAGTCAAGGACTCTCCCTCTTTCTTTCTCTGTAAGTGCCTTCTGCTACACTCGTCCTTCTCTCCCTTTGCAGAGCACTGTACTAGTGTGTGTGTGTGCGTGTGTGTGTGTGTGGGGGGGACATACTTTGGAGGAGAAATGATTGCAGGCAGCTTTGAGCACGGCGATCCAAAGCTATACTTTTTCTGAGGTGTCCCTCTGACTGAAACTCATCTCCGGGACTCATCATCCAACGCGTGTGTGTGGACTTTGTTGAGAGATGATAAAGGCAGCTTTGAGACAGATGATCCAAACCGTGACTCTCTGTATATGTGTGTGTGTGTGTGTGTGTGTGTGTGTGTGTGTGTGTGTGTGTGTGTGTGT
>OMLP01046462.1:69335-89376 GCA_900302685.1 Spondyliosoma cantharus
TGCTTCTCAATGAAGAAAGGGGACATTTGATATCACCTCACAGACAGCATGTGTTAGTATGTACAGCACAGAGGACAGAAATAGCCCCAGCTTTAGTCCTGAATTTCTTATTATTGTGTCAATCAGGAGCTCTGAGCCAGACAACTAATGTGGTCCTAAGGAGCAAAATGAGGCCCCTGCTAGTGGAGCAACCATATTTATGTGCCTGTATTTCTTGATTGTGATGGAGAGGAAATACAGGAGTTAGAGAGCCAATGGGTTTCCATAAATACAGCACAACGATTTGCTGCTTGAGGTAAAGGTAGGTGTTTATGCGAAGAAAGATTCAGGAGATGTTCAAATGTTCTGTGATGGCAAATACCATGATATGGGTCCTTCGCTGTGTTGTAAGTCAGATTTTGTTTGCAGTCTATTGTATAACCAAGTGATCCTCTCTCACATGTGTGGTGAGACAAGAGATACTTAAAGCACCTCAAACTGCTTTGTACTGCTTTGTACTACAAAGGCATCATTGTTATTCTGAACTCTGTGCACCCGATGTGTTTTTGAGAGGACGTAGTCATTGAGTGTTGATGTGGTAATGATTTCTTCCGCAGAGGTGGCACCTTTGTTGTGTTGAATTACAGCGGGGGAAAAATTGACTCGTCCTTGGTGTTCTGGCTGAACCCTCTGGCTCAGTGAGCCATGTTCTCCTTTTAACCTTTTTCATTTGATTAAGAGGGAAAACAGTGTTTGACCTGCGCTGTGGGGAGGCAGGCCGGCAGCTGGGATTTGGGCCAAACCAGCAGGAAACGGAACTCAAGTGGAGGAGCTGGCAAAGCCAAGGGTGGTGAAGGTCCACGCATACACTTGAACACATAACCACATTAGTAAAAATCTAAATTACAAACGCATACCGGTGATATAGTATGGCACACTTAATGCACATAGAACCCAGATATGCTCATGTATATCATTACATCATGTAGAGACACGCAAAGGGAAACACACAAATGCCTAGATACTAGAATTGTTTAAAACCTCCATTAATAATTTTTAGTAACACTTAATAATCATCCTTAATAAATGGTAAATTCATAATTAATTAAACTTAAGAGAAATTTACGGTTAACAAACAATGTTTTTATTCATTTATTAAATGATTCTTTATTGTAAAGTTGCAGTTGGTGTTTATAATATTTATAATACTATCATAAATAGATATAAATGTACTATTTAGATGGCTATAATAGTGTTAACTTTTTCTTACATTATTGTGAATCAAATAATCATGTACAGTGAGAGAGATTATTGTTAGATTTACTTAACTTGGTTGCTCTATTGAGCCTTTTAGCCCTTTTTAGACATTGTTTTGGTTTCATGGTGGCGTATTTTCTGTATGGCTCAGTGTCAACACTGCAGCAATTTTTAGTGAAAAACTCACAACAGACATTTTACTCAGGATTGTTGGAGACCAAACCAAAGCTAAAGGAAGAAAGAATATATTCATCAGCTGGTTAAAAATATCACAATGAATGTTGATAACATCTCTCTGTCTGGTGGACGTGCTCATTTTCATGACCTTTAACATCATCTGGATGCAGTCCGACGAGGTTTATTATCTGCTGAATTCGACTGTTCTTTGTTTTCTGACCACACCCAAACCCAAAGGGACCAGCGCTTCTCAAATTTTTAAGGTGTTGAGTCGTTCTTTAAAGCTGACATATCCTCATAATTAGTATTCAGCTCTATATAACTGAGCTGTACAGCTGCACTCATGAAAGTGATTGACTGTAGCCAGTGCGTTAATTGCCAGTGCATCAGCTGCAAACACAGCGAGGTTCTGTTTTGTATCAAAGGAGAAAGTCTCAAAAAATTATGACAACATATGCCAACTCAAAGCCTGTGCTGCTGAAAACTCCAGAGCACGCAAAGTTCCCATCTGCTAATCTTCGTTAAGCCCATACAGTTATGATACAAGCTGTATACCTTCTCATTCACTTCCAATTAGGATTTCAGAAACTTTATTTTAAAGCTAGGCGAATAAACCACACGACGCTAAGTACCAGGACTGCTTAGAGAAACCATCTTGAGAGCACGAGGCTGCAGATTTGATTGCATCCCTTTTTTCTTGAAGTGTCCTTCAAAAAGTTGAAACTCCCACCTCCTCTTGTTGAGCCTGACCTCTGACCTCCCAGTGGAGAAGTGCATGAGGAAAGTGAATTCCCCTCCATGATATATATGGATTTTTTTTCCCTACAATACAGTATTGATCCCACCTGGGTTATATAACATGCCCCAGGTTTTCTATAGTGACTTTTAAATGGGCTCCAAGTGCAATCGAAACTTTATGAATCTGATGGCTCCGTTTGTACCCAGTCCTCATCAAATGCACTGTATACACTATGCATCCCGTAATGAACAACATTGAAATTCAGAGGCTGCTGCCACTGTTCAGTTTACCTTTTAGCCACTTTAGACTTGGAATAAACGCAAACGCCATAGATTTTCACCTTTTACCATTTGAGTGAAGCCATGACTACAAATATATTTACATTAACATTCATTAAAGCCTTCTTTTAGGGACCATTAAATGAATTAGCATTGTAATGAAAATACATTTCTATTTAGCAGAAGTGTAATTGAACAACACAGCAATATATACCCTTCTCTTTCTCACAGTGGAACAATGGCTGCACATACATCAGCCTAATTAGCATTATAATAGCCGGTGAGTCACACTGGGCTGTAGCCACTTCCTCGGCTGTTATGAAGCCATTTCAAGAAGCTGGAAAGCTCTTGAGAGTGCTGTATGCGGCCCCATGCATCGCCGGCCGTCTCACACTCCGAACAGCATTGACATTCAGAGGCGGATGCCGCCGGCTGCCTCGTCATGCACCTGGCAGCGTCCATTTTGCAACAAATGCAGGAAGTAGAAGTAAGCATATGTTAATTTTCAACTTGTCAACCCATGATCTAAGTGCTAATGCTGTGGCAGGCATTGTGAGAAGGTTAAACAATGTCATGGCCTCTGCTCATTGATTATGATTAGGCCAACAAGCAACACATGAATGAGATGTTTCTTCTTTTTACATCAGTTTGATATTTTCTCAACTGTGTTGTCCACTGGATTTCTGTCATTAAAATGTTATTTGTGTCAATGTCAAATAGGTCCAATGTTTTAATCCTCCCTGTCAACAGTCAGTTCCCAGTAGTTATTTCAGTGAAGCAGTTGTGCAGTGGTAGGCTTTTGGGGCTTGGCATTTACAAAGTCTATTTATTTATTTATCAACGGGACATTCCCCTAGCAATAATGAAAGTTACACTGCTGACCATAGAAACCGTGACACCTGAAAAGTTTTATTGTCATTTGGTCATTGAATATTTTGAAATGTTTTCCTACTGTGTTGATGTGTTCATGGTCAGTTGCTATTTAAATACTATTCTGTATGTGTTTGGTAAGTATGAGATTGCATTTTAACCAAACTAATATTACCAATACTAACTAATAACGTTAATGATGGCTCTGTTCCATTTAGCCTGCCGGTAAAACAGCGATGCAAAAACACTGGGACATGTAGATATAATTCAAAAGCTGAATCAACTGAAAAACAGAAGAAGTTTGCAGACACACATATTCAAAGAGGTCATATTATGCTCATTTTCAGATTCATACTTTTATTTGGGGGTCCTAGCAGAAATGGTTTACATACTTTAATTTTCAAGGAAAAACGCCAAGCAAGGTGGTGAGAAAATATAAATGTATATAACGCCTGTTACATAGTGATACACATGAGTTACAGAAGTAAAGAATAGACTCCAGAAACAGTCAGTGCAGGAGCAAATGCTTTCTGTGGGAGAGAGTGACTCCCTCTGGCGTGGACTTTCAGGAATTTCTGATAAAAACAAACATGGTGACAGTAGAGGAGGGTGTGATAATGTACCTGTTAAGAAAGAGGCAAATGATGCCATTAAATACAAATGGACATGTGAACAGAGAGTTATTTTCACTTTACCAATGAGAGTAATTTCTAGTACTTAAAGATGTCCGCCAAGTGCACAAACTTCCTCATCATGTCTTACGGTCATCTCACTTGAGCAAATGCCTACTCTGCACCCAATTATATCCGAAAGTACTGCTCCATATTGGCCCCATCCATAAGCCTTGTCCAACTATGCAAGCCCAAGTATGGACAAAGTTAATACAGAGTGCAGACAGAGGGGTTCCGTCCGTATATGTATACGAATACAGCATTGAGCATAAATCAGCCTTTAGCGCCCTAAACAACTGTCTACTTCTAAATCTAGAAGACATGGAGCAAGAATATTGTTCATTTGGAGTTGTGTTTCTCTCCAACTAATAAAAAAGTCAATCCAACATTCACTCTCATTATATCTCCATTTTGGTTTCTAACTCGTCCACAGAATAACATTTGACTCTTCAGCTGATAGATGTTCCAGTTTCCTCAGCAGCCAGCTGCTATATTTGTCTGTTGTTTGGTGCTGGGCAGGTAGATACAGTGGATTCATTTTTCCCTGAATCCACCTGCTGTAGTTGGAAACAAAGTTAATAAGGGCTTTGAAACTGAATCATGCAGGAAATTATATTCCATAACACCAAAACAACAAGCTAAAAGAGGGTGAAATGCTCTAATAATTGAGAGAAACTTTGGAAACAGGCTGTAGTCCAAAGTATACGGCACACACAGATTGAGGTACTTTATTTTTTTTTACTAAATGATGATTCAGATGGCGTCAGATTGTCGGTGGTTTGTCGCTTAAATCTGTGGACTACATTTCTGTTGTTTCTCCTGATACTAGAATGCCCAACAGTGAGAGCAAGAAACAGTCCTTCAACGGCACGTGATGCGGCTGTAGCTTATTAAAGTTCTTCCATGGCTCTGTAATAATCCTTTATGTTCATTACTATGCCTGAACCCTTCCTTATTAGACAGAATCATTTGAGTGTCGCTATAAAAAGTATCAATTAATGGTGCTTTAAAGTTATTAATTACGCTGTTGTTAGACAAGACAAAATACTCAGACAAAATGCATTGATTTGTCTGTCTGCTGCCGCAAACACTTCCCTCCTACTCATTAAACGTGTGTGCACTCTGTATAGTGCATCACAGTTTAGAGGGAGAGAAAAAAAACTTGTGTGATTTCTATCCTTTGAATTATTATTCTGAAAAATTTGGCTTTTAAAAAAAAGTGTCATCCAAACGCAGGGCTTTCTCTTTAAGCCCATTATATGTGTAAGCAAGCTATTTAATGGAGAAAGGTGGAAGTTTGGCCCTGGAATAAGCACCACGCCACAAAGAAACATCTCCTGCTCGGCTTTTATCACGGCTGTAATTACCACATTCCATTTCTCAGAGAAACAAACGATAAGAGTCGTCCCTGCTGCACCCGCCCACAGCTATCTGCTGCCTCACACATTGTGTCCCCCTCTCTCTGACACACACACACACACACAGTTCCATATTAAATCCCCCCTTTATTCTTGGGATATATTAGTCTCTCACAAACACACAGAGCCACAGCATCAGTCTTATAAACACCAGCCTGCTCATTAATTCAATCTCTGATGATGATTTAGTTTCACGGCCGTCGCGCAAACACACACTGAGTCTCTTTTTCTTAGTCTCATCGCTATTTCCCTCGTAATCATTTCTCCGTCCGTCGGCCCCTTCCACCATCCTCCCGTGGTAAATGGTTTGACACGGAGTCCGACTTGGCTGCTGCACTGTAGCTTTCGAGCGCTGATTTGCGGCAATCGCCCGACTGCCTTCTACTGTTTATCTTGGAGATAATGATAATGCTTCAGGGTGGGCAGACCCAACTCATCGCAGCCTTTTATGGCCTCGACAAATGACAGTGTGGAGATTAGAGATGACTATTACAAAGAGATACAGCATTAATAGGAACATTTTTGTATCATTCTAGCACCAGGATCAATGGAATATGGATTTGCGGACCAGCAGAGGATAATAATTACATCTAAAGTGATAATCTGTGAGATTTGCCTTTAAATTGTTACAGTAAACATATTAGATATGTGCTTAAATTATTGAAATTAAGAAAAATAAACCAAGACACAGCTCATCATATGATCCGATTAGCATCTGCTGTCTGGATATTGTAAATGGCTCAGTGAGAATTACCTCCTTTACATTATAATGAACTGCCGATGACTATCACATTTCCCTGTGGTCCCTAAATATGTGAGGCATTAGGTGAAATGAGCATGGATTTTGTATTGTGGGCTTCACAGCTAAGTGGGAAAAGACGGATTATTATTGCTGAGCGCAACTTCAAAGGCTCTATCTCTCACACAGCAGTTTTTTTTTTACATCAGAGCTGAATATTATCAACAAGAGAGGGACTGTGGGCATTGTTGCCGGCTCCGGCTTCGTAATGTCAAATCGATACCTGGTGCGTTTCGGGTTTCACAAATGAAAAATACAAGCAGATTTGATCAATGTACAAGAGGGATGTATGACTTGAGGCTTGTACTGCTCTCATAATACAAGACAGATCTATAGCGCAGCCGCAGTCGAGGTTAATCTATGAGCCCAGATGAAAATCGGCACTTAGCCGGTGCAAGTTTGACTCACTCGTACTGACTGAATAAGCCAGACAAATCTATAAGCAGGGGTCCTTGGTGAAAGTTATGAATTTCTGAAGTTGACAGAAGGACTTGATTTTGAACAGCTCAGTAATTAAAAACACACAAAACCCTCTGAAGTGTCGCTCTTCAAGGACATTAAACAGCAGATTTTACTTTAAGGAAGTGGCAAACCACAAGGTGCTGATTTCAGTTTGAAATCAAACTCTTCATCTGTGACACAGGATTTCCCCAGAGGGAAAACTCATCTGATCTGCCTGTTTCAAGGGGAATTACTGCATGACAGCTGGAAAATATTGTGACAGTCACAGTATTGAAGGTGCAGCTCCCATTAGTATTTTCGTGAGGTGTCGTATGGAGTTAATATTAAGTTAATCATTTAAGTCACCTTTATATGATAGGTGTTCACCATGGCATTTCATTTTCATTAAACATAATTCATTCAAATGTTTGCTAGTGTTCTTTGTAAGCTTTTGCAAAAGAGGTGGTTTTGTGCTCAAGGACTGTGTTTGTATTATCAAACTCAAGAAAAACTCAGGTGCCCTTTCGTTCTCATAACCTTCTGAAAACAAAACCATATATTTTTTTGGGGACGGAAGCATTTCAATTATACAGAGACACATAATATACAAATTATTTAAATAATGGTTTGAATCTTTTTGGTGATAGAGCAGGGTGATTTTTAACACAGGCGTGTCATCTTCAACATGGGATTCACTGATATAACCACCTGCATTCACTCGATCAAGACTGGGTGTCAACCCTTACCAAGATCTTTGTCACCACCAAGATCTTCAAGGTTTCAACCGGTCGGGGTTTTACTGTTCTGTTAGAAGCCAGGTTTTGAATCAAGGCTTTTAAAAATAATTCAAGCATTTTTGACTCCGAAAAGTGTTTTTGTAACTTGTTCCTTTATGTACTATGGCCTATCTCCTCCTGTTGTGTATCTCTGAGCTGCCTCTACATGTGCAGTGAATCTCTGGCTAGTAACATTAAGGGAACTGTAGTCTCAGTCTACTATGAAAGGAAAGAAAGGAGGGCTAAAGATGATTTAAAAGTTTGTTTTCCTTGAATGCTATAGTTGATGTGGGAACATTTTCTCCTGGACACTGAATGATGGTTTGAAACAACATATAGCATAGTTACACAATAGCATAGTGACATGTTTCCTGTATAAACTGGCAGCAGCCAATAGCAGAGAATGTAGCATCCCCTCATCCCTGAGTTGCGGACGCTGACGGTCGATGGAAAACACTGCATTCGAGAAGACGGAGGCTAGTTTGACGAAGGATAAATATTACTGAGGTGGTTTCCTTGGAACCTGGCAACCCGGGGCTGAGTCATCAAGGACTGCTTACCTAGCTAACGGGAGCTAACTACATTTAGCAGCAGTATAGCAACAAAGCTACCGGTACCTGTCCATCAGGAAACTCAATAAATCACCTCGGTACTCCAACTGGCCTCCGCCATTGTTCTCAGAGGATGCTTACAGCCTCAGTCTGGAAATATTTATTGAAAATCTGTTGGTTATCAATACGTTAGCAGTTACTTTAGCAACAAGTAAAGCTATCTAATATATGTTCGCCATAAAACAAGACCCAATTTCACTCAAATCACTGAATAAAGTTGTGGTCTTGTACAGTAATATGTGAGGTCTGGCCCCTAGCAACACACTCCTCTGGTTCTTCTTTTTATACATCCATAGCATCATAAAATAAAGAAAGCATTCATTGGATGAAAACATTTAGTACGCCCCAGAGTGCAGGATGAGTCATCAACATTTTTAATTATTTTCCAGGAAGTTACAAATTCTAAAATACCAATAAAAATACCTGCAGAACAGCTTTTTTTTTTGCCATTGTCAGACCTAACACTGGGTGGGACATGAATCAAGAGTTTTCTTCGGAAAGGAAAAGTAAAAAAAGAAAGTCTCAGTGGTTTAATCACAAATGTCAAACAAGAAGAATGTTTGTTAAAAAATCAAACACACAGTATTTTCCATCGTTATTTTCCAACATTATAATGTTTGCTCAAACTAACTGTATATGCTGAGCAAGACTGCGAGATGTGAAGCTCCAGAAAAAGCCAGTAAATGAATCTTGTGTGGATTTTTAGTCATGATTTTTTGATCAGTTATGATTTTAATGGGACTTTAAAAGTCAAGAATGACATTTCATGGTACAGAAGTTTTTACAGCAAATGGCTCATTAAATAAAGAGCAGTTTGCTCTGCCATTATCCAGCAATGTGCACCTCTTTAACAATAGTTACATGTTCTCGATTTAAGTGTAAAAATGTGAAGAAAAATAGCACTCACATTCCTAAAAAGTTGTCCTCATGTATGAAATAATGACCTGCCAAGCTCCACTCAAAAGCAGAGGCTCACTCTCAGTTCGACAGTTGGTTTGATGTGGATGATGAAGAAAGAAAATCTGGCTAAAAAAGCTGCCTGTCATGTTGCAGAAAGATATAAAAGGGAAAGGGGAATTCAAGTTTTGCAAGTTAAAGGATTTTCTGGTTCTGCATAGCTCACTGATCATAGCATGTCATGTATAAGCTGCCAAATTTAGAGGATCCAAAACATTCAGTTCACTCGTGATATTGTAAGACGATTTGGATAACAGTGTCCGCAAAATGATGGCTGACATTTACCATTCCAGCTCGAGCCACTCTGAGTCTGATCACTGTTCGGCACTGAGACACGCTGAAACACAGCTGTCACTCCAGATATGTCCCAGTTAAAGGGCCAGATCCTCGGAGTCCCCTGTCTTCGGACAAATCGTGAACCATACTGACGATTAACAGTTCATGTGTTCATGTTACCATTTGACAGCAAAAGCTTGTGATTAACAACTATTTTTCCCTGCTATGGCTTTTCATTGGTACAATTGTGATGTATTTACCAGTGATTGGAGAAGCCGGAGAAAAGTGTCAATTTGTAAATCAGAGATGTGGATTTGTGTCATTGTGACTGGGACTTGAGTCGACTCAAGTCACTGTTTTGATGACTTGAATTTGGAATTTAACGACTTGGGACATGACTTGACTTGAGACATGATGACTTGAATGATTTGGCTGTGCTCATTAAATGATTTCACTGTTAAAAAGTGATGGGGAAGGACTTTTTTTTAGAATAAGAAATTTAGAAATAAATTATAAAATGTATTACATATATTTCAGTGATTATCAGTTATAATACGAATACAATTCATTGTCATACTTCTTGAACTTGGAACATAAATTGTCCAATATTATCATTATTAGACACTGATACCTTGTCTTCTCACTTGGAACTGCAGGTACAACAGCAGAACCTTTGGGAGGGGACTTGACTTGTGTAAACTAGGAACTTGACTTGCCCAAGAAAAAATTACTTGGGACTCACTTGAGACTTGGACCAAGTGACAAATTGAATTTACAACAGACATGTGACTCAATCACATGTCTGTTGTAAATTCAATTTGTTCTTTAAAGTGGCTACAAGGAACTTTTATTTGTTTTTGATTCTGGCGGTCCCTGTGGACAAAAGTGGTATCAGCACTACCGGATCCAGTCATTAAGATCTTGATCTGGTTAGCTCGTGCATTTACTTCAAAAGTGAGTGAAAGGAAGATGCAACCATTTTTGTGTCTATTTGTGGCTATATAAGATTAATAACTGTGATACGATGATAGCGAAACAACGTCACCAGACTACCACCAGACTACAGAGCAACATCTCAATCTGTGAGATTCCTCAGTTCATCCTCAGCACTCAGCCATGAAAAATTAATTTAAATTTTATCACTTATCCAACCTGGTGAAAGATGTATACTATAGAAAATGCCAGACCTCTTGTTGATGGTACTGTTTCTGTTTCGTATTTCGTATTGTTCTAATCCTTATATGGATCATGTAGAGCCATCAGTATTCAATTGAGATTTTTTACTAACCAGTTAAAATGCCCTCTAGTAATGTTTAATTTTATTCTTGTCTTGCGGTATAAAAGTTAATTTCCAGGTAGCCCAACAAGTCTTAAATTTGTCTTTCTAAAGCTTGTCTATAATACTATAATCAATTCAAGTTGTTCAAAACCATTGAGAGGCTAAGAAAAATAACATACAGACATAAGCACAGCAGCAAAAGATACAATATGCTGCGCTGGTGACTTTTTATAGGTATTGTTAACGTGAGTAGATTAAACTTTCCCTCTTTATGAATGCTCCTGCATATTCATGAGTAGAGGAGATTTATGACTCTCTTTAAACTCATATTCATGGTTCTCTGGTGCATTGTGAGGATGACAGCTGCTCTGATGGCTTACATTTTAATGGTATTCTGCAAAAGTGGGACAAAAGTGATCAAAATGTGGGTTTAAATTTAGCTCCTGCCGCACCTGAATCTAACACTAACACTGTTCAGGTCCGGTATCAGCAGCAAATTATAGAATGCAAAGAAGCTTTGAAACTGGATTGCAGCACTAACACTAAAGGCTATAAGCTGCTTGTAAATGCACAGTTAGAGTAACAGCATGCTGTACAGCATACCTTTATAATTTATTAAGGAGTCTGTTGAATATGAAGCTTTAATGTTTGCTATGAGGGGTCACCAGTGTCAGACTAAAATTACTCAATTATAAGTTACTTGTTCAACTTCTTACGAGGTTATATGTCCTGGGATTTCTTTGGTGCTGCCTCTTCATGACCTCTTTTGTAGGCTTTGCTATCGGCCTTTGAGGCCACAAAATTGAGGTGAATGTGTGCCAAATCTTGAAACGCTGTTCCCTGCTTCATTGCTTGTTTTTACATTCTTTTCGGGGAAATCGGACATTTTTCTAGCCAAACTAGAATCATCCATCGATCCATCCATCTGCTGTCACTTACCCGGGGAGGGTCATGATGGCAGCTCGCGAAAGCAAGGCGGCCCAGACGACTGTCTCCTCAGCAACATTGTCCTGCTCCTCCTAGGGGATGTAGAATCGTAGCATGTTCTTGGTCTACCCTGGGGTCTCCTACGAGTTGGACGTGCCTAGAAATGTTTTAGAAATTTTATTTTGTTTGTTTGGATGCCAGTGAAAGAAATACACTTAAAAAAAATGTTTTTCTTCCAAAACCAGTGTGAAATAAAAGTGACAATTTTGTTGTTTAGGGTCCCTGGGCCCTATATTCTACCATACTTGAACAGCAGTGTCTTGCATTAATCAATAACACTTCATTACACTACACTAACATGATATGTAATAGTGATGATTGTTCCTGTAATTCAAGTCTTGTGTAGCGTCACAACATTACATCTCCAGCCTTGTACAAATGGATTGATCCCTTTGCTCTATACCTATTTAGCCTTTCTATATTAACTTAGCACTGTAAAGGGCTCTTACAAATGCCGATGCAGACGCCTGCTCCGTGTTAGTCCTCCTGCCCATAAGGCAGCATTTGATACTTTACCGTATTAATAGAATGAGAAACTTTATATCGCTTGATTCCAGTAACTTGACTATAAAGACACAGAACCTCCACGTGTTCAGAATACTGCAACAAAAACTGGCAATCAGGTTGAAAGTCCTCATCACCGGTTGTCAGACATTTTGTTTTCCTTTCATAATTTGATGATGATTTGGAATGTCTCTTCTGATCAAAAGATTTCAAGCCAACAGAAAACGAACCTTTAAAAACAATCGCACGTTCTTGACAAGTTACAAAACAATGTACCAGAAAAGGAAACCGTCCGCGGACACTCCATTTCAGACACCACAACTGCTGTACTGCTGGCGGGGTTTGCAGGCCAAATTGCAGTTGTGAAGAACACTTTGACATCTAACATTTTACTTTCATTGCTTTCTTTTGACATTTCACTTTACTTAATTTTTGCTTCTTCTCCTCTCTCTCTCTCACTCACACAGACTCCAACTCCCCTTCTTCATCAGTCACACAATCTCTTCTAATGTTGCTCAGCAGCTTAAAAATGCAGCAGAGGAAGAACTTAGATTGACTCGCTGTAATCTTTTGTTTGTCATAATGTACAGTCAGGCTCTGATTAACTGTTGCCAAAGCAAATTAAGGTTTTTTTTCCCAAAACTGATTTAAGTGTTATATAATACATTACCTGGTATTCATCGCTGGATGATACATGATGTCACATTTTATGCTGTGAATCCTTTCTTGTTTTGTGTTAGGAGCTACTAAAACAGTTTTTATGGGTTAAAGTGGTAAACCCTCTCAAGCACCATAGATCAAGGCTATGGACCTGCCTCAGGAGATTCTGCACCTTTCCAAAAATACACATTTTTAGCAGAACATATACTTCAAGTTAAAGATTTTTGGAAATCTGCTTTCACGAGGCTGAACCCCAAAAAAATGTTTAGTTTTCTTCCATGTCTCTTCGAATGCCACTGAGTAGTATTTTGTTTGTTGACTGTGTCTCCTTCTGTGTCTGTTCCAGCCATGTTCACAGAGGTGCCTCGTGATGTGACTGCTCAGAGAGGTCAGGATGTGGAGATGGCCTGCTCCTTCAGAGGGGCGGGGATACCCTCGTATTCACTGGAGATCCAGTGGTGGTACATCAGGAACCATCTCGACTGGACGGACAGACAGCCCTGGACAACCAATGAAGTAGGTTCATAACAGCCACGATTGAGTGAAACTGTATGCAATGTTTGTAAATTGATTTTGGGCATTAGTTTAAAGGACAGTTGGTGCGCTCACTTCAGTTTTAACTAAAGTTGAGTGATTTAGATTATCTGGCACAACTGTTTGCTTGTTTGCAACTTTTATGATTGTCTTACCCTTTGCTTAATACAATTTGATCATAACCAATTAAAAGATGGCTTAAAATACAAGTTACATGTTCTAATAAACTAAACCAAATAATTTCACCTTTAACTTCTATTTATGCCTGTGAAGGTGCATTAATGATTGTTTGGCTATCAGGGGGCAGAGATTACTCTTAATCAAGCGGATCGACAAACATCCAACACCATTTCCCAGATTAGGTGTTTAGCGTTAATGTGTAACTCACTTTTAGTAGTTACAGAGCGACATTAGCATTCATTTTGAGTCAGGTTTCCTTTTATCAAAGATAAGTTCAATATTAACTGTTATTTTGACTATGTTTCGAGAGAGGAAAATTAGCTAAGAGAGAAATATTGCAGTAAATAGATGTAACCAATGTGGATGTGGATGTAAGAATGCATGTCTGCCAGTGTGTCCAGGTGCATATATTATATGCTATAATAATACATCTATTATATATTATTATAATAAATATTATCATGTTTATATCCCCAATCAAATGTAATCTGACTGTAATGAATAATGAATGGTTTAGAATAGTACGATGAAACCCTGTCACTCATGTTTGTTTGTTTCCTAGGTGGCTCCTGAGGAGGAGATGCCAAAGGATGCTACAAAGATAAGCGTGAGTTAACCACTCTCTGCTTTCATTCTCTGAGAAAAGCCTTCTGTTTGCTTCTGGTGTTGTATGAAGAACTGAGGCACAAAAGCCTGGTGATTGCATTTAAATTTCTTGTTCCGGATGATTCGCAGATGTTGTACTTGTGCTGTACGACACACGCGGATGTGATTCTCACTCAGTTCAGCGAGCGCTCCGGCGGACCCATCAACACGTTCGCTTCATCCTTGATGGGTTTGTAGAATCACAGTGTCAGCCAAAGAGCAGGCAGCGCTGGTGCTGGTGGGTGGTTAAGTGTCCTCTTGAGGGGGCACGGCCTGCACTGAATCATCTTCAGATTCTCATAAACGCCCCTGCATCTTTATGGCTGCAACACAAAATCCAAATAATAAACCGGGAAGGGGACAGGCTGGGAAGTCAGCAGATCTTTTAATATCTCCTCTGGTATCCATGATACTTAGTCACCCAGGCGAACAGTTTCCTACAACAAGCAGGGAGGGCCTTTTACTGAGGGAGACACCACGGTCATGTAGTGACTCAAAAACAAATTTCGCCTTCATAGTCATAGTAGTCGCAGGGTGTTGCTGCTGGAGCCAATCCCAGCCGTCTCCAGGCGAGGGCAGGGTACTCCCTGGACAAGTCGCCAGCTCATCGCAGGGCCCTCACTGATGAGCAATGTGGGGTTCAGTGCCTTGCTCAAGGACACTTCGACATGCAGCTCAGCCCAGCCCGGAGCCGGGATTTGAACCACCGATCACTAGCCGACCTGCTCTACCCGCTGAGCTACAGCCACCCCAAATTTCGCCTTTTTCCTGCTTATTAATTTTGGAAGTGAACTGCACATTACCCGTATGCAAAGATAAAGATGTGTAAAGATTAGGGTTGCAACTAACAAATATTTAATTTATCACTAATTTACTGATTATTTAGATAAGTTGATTAATTGTTGCAGGACACGCGGTCCACAGCTGGCCTGCCATGGGGTTTAATTTGGCCCACCAGGGGTTATGGCCAAAAAAAGGATGAAAAGAAAATTTGTATTTTCAATACTCAAAATTAATTATTCATTATTTATATGGGGTTAAAAAGCTCTTTAACTATGTAGGATCTCTAATTGTCTATTTTTTCATGTCCAAAAACAGCAGGCAGAGTGAAATTGCATTGGAAGTTGTCAATCAAGGGACTTTGGGAATCTGTAGGAGCTACGGAAGTGTCAAGTAAAAAAAAAAAAAAAGGAACTTTGAAAGAATATTCAGGCAAAACAGATTTAAGTTATTTGTAAGTTGCCTCTCAAGGAGTCCATAGTAACATGTTATCTTGTCAGTGCAGCACAATAGGTACTTGAATTTGGCCCGTGGTGCACCAAGGTTCAGGTTTGGCCCTCTAAAAGAAAACATCTGGGCACCCCTGGTTTAGATGATAAAATGTTTAAAGGGGCAACATTGAAGAATTTCAGTTAGAAACAGAATGGGAAGAAATAGAAGTTTTGACTTATGATGTCTCTGTATTGTGAGATATCAGAGATATCTACCGGGAGTTAGCATGCTAACCAGCTAGCCCTTCCTGGGTCCAAAGCCCTGTTCCTTACTGCCTATTGTTACTCTGGTGATACCCTGCCTCCCATTTGTTTTGAGTATGATTTTGACGGATGGCTGATTCATACATATTTCACCGTTAAAAGTTTTGAAAATAACTCATCAATACCTCTCAGAACCAAAAGTGACGGCTCTCTTTTGTCCAACCAGCAGTCTGGAATCCAAAGTGTCTTTGCTTACTATCATAAATGACAGAGAAAAAACAGCAAATCCTTACATTTAAGAATCTGGAACAAGCTTTAGCTGATTATCAAAATAGCAGGCAACTCATTTTCCTTTACTCGACTAATGAATCAATTAACTAATCTGCAGCTCTAGTAAAGCTACAGTATATTTACACTGTTATACAGAAACACACACAAAAACATAAGGCTGCTCTCCTTCCTCCCAAGAGGCTAGCTGCTGCTGATTCACTGTAATAACACACCAGCTGTGGTTCGGGTGACCGAGTGCATGTATGTGTGTGTGTTTGTTTGTGGGTGGAGCCGAACACTGCAGGCTCTACAGCTGGATAATCATTATGAGCTTTCCGTATATAATGGGTGTTGGCCCTCATCCACATCGTCAAAGAAAAACATGGTGTCGACATATGCAGACACGAATTGATTAATGCTGCCACCACGCAGCATAAATTTATGTGTTACGCCTTGGCATACAGTCACACACACAGATGCAGGGACTCTCTGCGGCACACATACCTCCATCGGCGTCACAGGGAGGAAGGTTACTCATAAACAGAGTCTTATTTATATCTCTGTGCGTCACGTCTCATGATGTGCTCAGGCTCTCATCATCTCACCAATGCTGCTCTGTGAACTTGCAAAGCTCTTACCTACAAGATGCTGTCTCTTATACTTTCAAGGCCACAAATATACTTTGTTAAGCAGCACCTCTGTCTCTGAGTGCGTGCAAGTGGGAGTGATTGGCTGGGAGGTGTAGCTGTGGAGTGTATCAAGGCTACAGAACAGAAGTGACACATAAGTGCTGAAGCTTTCATATTTTATTACTACCACTTCATGTATATATATATATATGTTTATGTATATGCTCGTAAGTTCTTTCTTCTAATTAAACACAGCAAAGCCGGCTTAATGATCCATAAACCTTATATGTGTATTTAAACAGATAATCACAATACAATTGTTCAGTGGGCGGTAACTGGCAAGTGCAGATATCTTGTGTTGTACTCAATTTGCGTTCAAACAGGATATTAATACCATTAAAGGTCCAGTGTGTAGGATTTACGAGGATCTGTTGGCAGAAAATTAAATGTGACATTCAGAATTATGTTTTCATTAGTGCTTAATCACCTGAAAGAAGAGAGCCATTGTGGTTTTGTTGCCTTCGAATGAGTCTTTTTATATCTACAGAGGGAGGGGGTCGTCTTTCTTAAACTCTGCCATGTTTCTACAGTAACCCAGACTGGACAAACCAAACTCTGGCTCCAGAGAGGACCTTTTAATCTTTGTAGTGGCCACTGTAGGTTCTCCTCAGGCTTGGGGAGTTAACAGAATACATGTAGTGGGATTTTGTAGTTAGGATGCAAAAAACAGTGACTGTATTCTGTTAGAGTTGCAGAATAAAAGATGTAATTAGATTACAGATACATCCAGTAAAAAATAGGATTACTACCAGTGTTACAATTGTAAAATGAAGAATGATATACTAGTCTGTTACCATGCACATGTGCAAACATGACACAACATCACTCTGCTTTCTAGTGACACCGAATACACAATTAAGATTAATTAAAGATTAAAAGATTTCTTTTCTCAAGTCTTTGTTTGTGTTTTGTTTGATATTGAGGTAATCAAAAAGTAACTGAAAATAATCAAGTTACATTACTTTAATATTGTGAGACTTGGATTAGGTTACTGACTACATGTTTCAATGGTAGGAGGAGCATATATTTCTAAAGTAACCCTCCAATCCCTGGTTCTCCTACACAGTTGGAAGGGGAGAGTGAGAGAAGGGGTATTCAGTTAGTTGCAGCCTCAGTTCGAGACGCCACTGAATCCTACACACCGATCCTTTAAAGGAGAAATTCCCTTTCTTGCCGAGAGTTGGATGAGAAGATTGACAGGACATCAGCTGGAGCCAGCAGACAGTTAGCTTAGCCCAGTATAAGGACTGTTGAGAGAGGGCTAAACCACTAGCTTGGCCCTATCCACATTTTTTCAGCATACCAGCAACACAATAAAATCTCATTTGATCACTGTTTTCGAAATTTAAATGTAACATTCATAGCATCAATGACGTATTTCTATTTACCTCGTCAGTTTATTATTTAGGTCGTCAGTTGGAGCTGGTAATGACTTCATACCTGAGTTGTAAAAACACTGTTCTAGCCCTGTTAGCCAGTCACTGTTACCAATACCAGTTCATAAAAATGCATTATGCAGTGTTTTGCGAACATACTGAACACTGAAGTCCACAGATAGACTTTGGACAGTACTGTGTGTGAGACTATTTTGATGAGACACAAATAGGACAGAAGAGATATTAACGGTATATTCTACACATTCATCGTTCATGGCGAGGTGCGTCCAACTTTCCGAGTAGGAAATCTGACTTCAGGTGCTCCCACAGTTGAAATTGCCAACTGGGAATTCGAAAATTCCAATCTCCCAGTTCAAATGGATGCCTACCCTCAATGTGATGACATGGGTTTAACAATGTTTTTTAAGGTAACATGTTAGTTAGGGAACCTTCCTGGTGGACACTTTTGTGTCAGGTATCAGATGATTTTCAGGAATCTAAGTCATGGCACAAACATGAAATCCTGTGATTCAGACACAATGAAATAAAAATCTGTGAGAAAAGTCAGACGGGGTAAAAAGAGCTGTGATATATTTAACAATGTCCACTGTCGCTGTAAGCAAGCCCGTGGTAGCTTGTAGATGCATATGATAGTGAGTGTACTTTCACTCACCCAGATTCATTGGCAGACAGCTCAACTGGCTCAGCATCTGTGAGATAGTACCAATAAATGTGTGTTATGAGCTAAAAGGCCGCTCTCTTTTTAGTTTTGTGCATCTGATGCGATGCTGCAGGTATGTCATCATCAGCGTAATATACAATAAAAGGCACAGACTGTGAGGGACAAGCCGGCAACAATAAGCTGACAGGCAGATCGGGCGAAACACAATAAGAGACACTGAAGGACATTTTGGATAAAAGGCAGAAAGATTAAAGAAAAGAATAAAGGGAAAGGACAATGACAAAGAGACAAATCCAGCGAAACACAAAGCAGACCTTCTTAGGATACCATTAGTGATGTTTGACAAACCCCAGCCCAATGCAATTTGGATGTTAAACTGATGTGGATATGACAGTTGACAGCAATTTAATTGTTGATTTGATGGTCTGTAAGAGTACAACTGATGTTCCTGCAGGACTTCAGGGCACATTTTTGTTGGACATTCTCTGTCTTTAATGTTTGTTTGTAAAGCACATCATCCAAAGTTTTGGGAAAATATGATTAACATGCAATCAGTTTCTAATTAGTTTTATTCAGGATTTGAATCCACTGCAATTTTCATAGACACTGAAAATACCTACCTACTACTTTCTGTTAAATTCATACTGCTACCTGCATTCTATCCATCCGCTACCGTAGTTGCCGTTAGCTCGTGAGCCTTTGTGTTTACACTGCTAGCGGAGGAGCTTTGGCCTGCCAGGAGGTTTTCAGGCCAAGGGCTAGCTGGTTAGCATGCTAACTTCAGTAGATATCTCTGCAGCACATACGTCTTTAATATAAAACCAAAGCTGTTATTTCTTCACACAAAACTATAATTCTTACACATTTCACCTTTAACTTAGCAGACATTGCTCATTCCTGCTCGTGCAAATGAGAGGTAACCTATAAAATAAGCCCTTTCTCAGTTCTATGTGTGTTTGTGTTAGTATGTGGTCTGCTGTGACCAGTAGCATATGGTGGCTGATGCTAGCTAATGTTAGCAAACTGCAGTTTTCTTATTGCTCTGTTACTGCTATTAAAATGTCCGCTTGATGCCTTCACTTACATTTTAGCATTAGGCTAAAATGCTATCCTGTAATTGCCACTTATTGGTCAGTCTCACCACAATTCATTCCTTTTCTCTTTTTATTTGTTCTACCTTTGCCAGGTGGTGAAGGTCGTAGGAAGCAACATCTCCCATAAACTCCGCCTCTCCCGGGTCAAATCGTCTGATGAGGGCACCTACGAATGCCGCGTCATCGACTTCAGCGATGACGCAGGTGCCCGTCACCACCGCGTCAGAGCCTACCTGCAGGTGGTGCCGGAGAGCGACATCGTCAACAGTGACCACAACGACAACTTCGAGGCCCTGGACGATACCAAGAAAGGAGTGGCGTTCGTCGACGGGGAAGAGGTGGAGTCTCACGGTGGCGCCAAGGAGCACGCTCACGGCCATCACCAGAATCACGGCCACCACCAGGAGCACGGCAAGC
>OMLP01046462.1:89405-124820 GCA_900302685.1 Spondyliosoma cantharus
ACAGCCACAGCGGCAGCAGTCAGCAGCACAAGGGAGGCAGAGAGCTGAGGAAGAGGGACGTGGACAGTAACCACAGCCAAAATGACTGCACCAACGAGCCCAGCTGCACGCTGTAGATGTTGGCTCATTCCACCTGAGTGATAGATTACACAAGGATTGCATAACATGATGTGTGTCACAGCATAAAAAGCTATTCTTCCCACACAGAGCAAGCCTGTGCACAAATCCAGAATCCCTCAAAATGTACAGTACGGCTTATTCAGAGCACAGTGCTGTGAGCTGTGCTGGGAATGTAGCTTTTTGTTGCTGTGCACCGGTTTGGGCTCCTCTCTGTCTGTAAGGCCCGGCCTCACATCATTCAGCGAGGGGGGCTGATGTGTAGATCTTAAGCAGCTCCCTGTTTCTGTTCTCAGCACCGACAAAAGACTCTTGTCTTACTATTAACCTGTGCTCTCCTTGTACTTTATATACTGTACATGACATAACCCTGCGTTCACACTCATACTTCTTCCACTGCCTTACTCTCGTCGCATTTGATACACCCTCAGAAGAAGAAAAAAAAAATGCTATACCTTTTGTAGCTGGGTCTGTGCTCGGTGAAAGAAATGTTCCTTTTATTCTGAGGGTGCGCAAAATGAGACTATCTGTAATTAATTCCTCAGCTTTTTACCAAGAGCACGAGCTTCACTCCACCTTTCTGTGTATTCAAATTTTGGACATGAAAATGGTGCAAAATCTGTATACACTCAAAATTCTGTTTACTCGCAGGGAGAAAGAAATATGCTTTATTCAGCAGGAATTCATCAAGGTCCCAGAGCAGCAGTGCTCATCAAGGACAGATACGGCCTCGATTCATTTGAGTTGGAGTAAAAGCAGTGGCGGTGTGGAAAGTGTGGGATTTAGTCCTCATTTGTTCGCAAGTCAAACAAAACACATCACAGGCTGTGTTTTTCCCCACAGCACTTTTGAGCGTATAAAATTTGCAGCGCGACCGAAAATGTGATTTTTGTTCCCCACCACTCTTTGTGCTGCAGGTTCGATCCATTCATGGCTGTTCAGGCGCAGAGAAATCAATCGAGTCGTTCCACGTGGACCCCACCTGCTTGGAAAGCCATGAAAAGATCAAAATCTGCAAACACTAAATTAAAAATCTCATTTGGCGTGCCTCTGAATCCAGTGTGTGACCATAAATCAACAGGAAGAAATGGCGGTGCTGTATCTATCCAAGCTTATAGCTCCCTCACTCTGATGTGCTCATCAATCATTTAAAAAAAAAAAAAAAAAAGCCTCAATCCTCTCCACTACAAGCCTCTAATCCACTCTGTATATATGACTGTATAATATTAAATAAAGTGAGTGCATGTTCAGTAATTTTCTTAAAAACTTTTTCAGCCAACCATACACAACAAAGGTGTGTTAGTTAAGGATACGTTTGTCATTTATTAGTTTGGTTTAAAAAAAAAAAGAAAAAAAGAAGTCCATTCTGCTCTGAATCTCTCTTTTCTACCTTAGACGTCCTGTCAAATAGAGATCTCGTTTTCTTTTTCAAAGCGGTTTTGCGTTTACTGCTTTACTGCTCTCCAGAAGTGCTGTACAGACAGATGAATGAAACATTCTCTTCATAGCTGCTCAGACAGGGTTTTCCCTAATGTATCTTAGTACTCAAGCAGTGTTTCTTAAACTACTGTACTGTATGTGCAGGGCCGCTACCATGAGTGTCACCGTGTTTTACCGAGCTTGAACGTTGGACTCATTTCGTGCAGTTTGGGACTGAAAGGGTTCGGGAGGCCGTTTTATTTGGTAACTGGATGACTATGTGTGTGAAGTGCAGGACGCTGCCTCACTCTGAGGGGATCAAATGGGACAAAGTGAATGTGGGTAACTGGAACAAACAGTGGAAAATGTCAGCGAAACCCTCAAATTGGCTGTTCAAACTGCCTCAAAATATAGTGTTCGTCTCAAGGGCAGAAGGAGCTTCACTCCTTTGCCGTCGTATAAGTCGGAGGGAACCACAGTGCTCCTGTGATTGTAGACTGAGAGGGTGGAGGGAGGAGTGATCAGTGGGTATGTTTCGTTTTTTTTTTTTTCCAACAAGTAACTTTGATTTGATGTTTTGTAGAGAAAGAGATCACGGTTTAAAAAAAGAGGGAAAATGTACATTTCTTCTAGAATGTTTGGTCTCACACTAAGTGTATGGCTTTATCAAAATGAAATAAATTGTATATGAAACAACAGTGAGTGTATGGTCTTTCTGTCCTTGCGGTAAAAAAGCTTAGATTTCAGTTAGACTTGTGTGAACAGTCACTACACGTTTCTATCTAAAGAGTTTGTTCAGCTCTACGTCAGCTGTGCTTCAGCTCGTGCTCTGTGTGTGTGTCCGTCCGTGTGCATTAAGGAGAAACGATATTAGGCAGTTGCCTGTGTGTAATAGGTGCTCTGCCAAAGCCCCCCTTCCACCGCAGCTGATGACTAATGGTGCTATTGTCAGCAGTGGCAGCAGGATAAATAGCAACAGCACAGGATGAGATAAAGAGGCGCTGTGCTGCGCTCGCGAGCGTTAAGCCAGGCCAGCTAAATACAAAACATGTGGCGATGTTGTTTCCCCACACTGGAAGGCTCATACATTCATTATGGAGCGACGAGGTCCGGGTGCTCCCATCACTGAGGTGATGTGATAGTGGAGAAGGCGTCCTGTTTCCTTCATTTAAACATCCCTGGAAGCCTGCAGGGCTCTGAGTGATAACAGGTACAATGATAGATCGGTCAGTATCCCTGTCATGAGGCATTCAATTCCCCTTAAGTACACAACCTGCTGCCCCCTGTTCCTCTCAAACTGACAGCACATGTGATGCGGCTGGCAGGACAGCCCAGAGGTTATTGAGGGCTTCACCTCATCTGACAGAGTTCCTCCGTTCTTCGTATAGCTACACCAGTCAAATTATAAAAAAAAAAACTACTTTTTTTACTGTAGTGAAATTCTGTAAAAAGCCCAAACCAACAATAAATTAGACTGTCGCTCAGAATTTCTGATTGTACTCGATTTGCCCACTAGATCCGGCTGAAGATATAATTTATTTTTTAACAAAGGCAAAATAATTATCTAAAACAGCTGGGCGTGTGTAATTTAGAGCAAATTATAGACTGTCAGCCCTAAAATGTTGTTTGTTAGTGTATCTAAAGGGGCACTACGTAAATTTGGAGAAGAACTTCATACCCAGAATATTAATATTTACAATATTAATGAGGTAATACTACAAAATATGAATCTTTTCCATAAGTAAATAAACAAGCCGTTCTCAGAGGAAAACAAGGTCCCCAGAACACTGTTTGAAGCTAGAAAGGTGGCAGGGTCCGCCAAACATAAACAAAATTGTGTTGTCCTTTAAGGTCAGTTTGTTTATTCAGTTTATTCCGTCATGAAAAAAAAAAAGACAGTTTGGTTAATTAATTTGTGTAGGCATACAAAAAATCAGTCAATGAAGATCTTTCTCTGCAGATTCAAAAATGTAGTGCACCTTTACTGCAGCATACATTGTGTGTGGGTGGGATTGACTCAAAATAGCCTGGAGTGCCAATGTTCACAGATGCACATGTCAGCCAGTGCAACAGTGTGGCTCACTGATGTGTCTTTAATACTACCTGAGACCCACTGCAGCTATATGACACAAAGAAATAGGATCTATCAGGCTTTGGATATACAGATAAACAAATAAATAAAAAATAGTGACCAATCACATTGTTCGCATTGCAGCCCGTGTTGGTGTTTTCCCTGGAATGATGTGATGTTCCTCCAGGACAATCATTTTAACTTAAGAGGTCGACATCTGGAGCGAGCCGCGGTGGCTGAACAATGTAAATACAGGACCTTCACCAAGAAGACTGTGGTTTGTATCACGTTCAGAACATATGGTTCACAAAGTTAAGAACTTGGCCTGGTTTTAGGATAATATGGTTATGGTTAGTATAGACCCTTTCACAATGTTAAACGTACAGTAGATAACTTCTCACATGTGCATTTTTTTTACGAGTCACAAAGCTCTGAAACAAAGACGCTTGGAAAAGCCTCTTCTCTTTTTCTTTTCCTAATTTGATGTTGTTCAGTTAAACTTATAACATTTCATATTGTTTTTGCTACTAGTTTCCATACGCAAGCTAAAACAATAGTTGTTGGAACTTTACATTAAACCTGTCAAAGGAAGACATGGTAAGCTCACATTTTAACTCCACAGCTCCAGATTTCAAATTTCATCAACTTGTCATTGTGTACACAGCTCCTTGCGGAACAATAAGAGGTTTAATACAACTTTAATTTAATACACACTTTGATGTGTAAAGTCCTCTTTAAAGATAAAATAGTAGAAAGATTACTACTCTGGCCACACATCTTAAATTGTGTATGCTTGACACATTTTAGTCAGTGACAATAACAGTTGAGGCTCGATACCCAGCCCTGTTTTCAGTGCTGAAGGTTGGACTGCAATATGACACATAATCATAAAAGATGATATGTTTTTATTATTGAACAGGTTGAATAATTCAAACCAGCAGGGAGGTTAGGAATATTGTATTGTAAAAAAAAAATAAAAAAATCAGGAAATAACATGAAAGGGAATAGCAAACATAACATTTGCATACAGTCAGTGCCTGCACATGAAATGAAAAATCCTGTCACCTCACGTCTCCTAATGTAGCAGACCTGTCGGAGGGCTCCTGGTTTCTACACCTGCAGCAGAAGAGTGAACAGCAGCCGAGATGCTTCATTGACATTTTTTCCTTTGTACCTCACTGCTTATCAGAGCTGTGTGCGCCATGAAGGTTATCACAGCCGCATCTAATGGCTGTCTTTTTGGCACAATTGTCAGATTTTTTCAGTTAATTGACTTGCAGGAGTCGGTGACTCAATAAGCCAGCCATTTGAGAGATGAGTCAGTCACATCAATCACCAGCTCATTAGCCGACTGGCTGGTCGGCCGTCTCAACGACAGAGTCGAACTCCTCTCTCAGCAGTTTCAGCACGTTGTCCGAGAACTCGTCTCTGGCTCGACCCATGCCGTTCAGCCGTATAGGCTGGAGGTCCGGGTGGGGCGGGGCGTAGGAGGACGGGCAGTGCAGCTCGTTCAGAGTAAACCAGAGGGCATCCGGATCCACCTGGATTAAGTGTCGGAAAACGCTGTGGAGAGGAGTGAAGATACATGGGGAGAGGATTAGCTCCGGGCTGTATTTTGCTCAGGTGCATAATATCGTATATAGCACAGAAACACATCGTCCTGTAATCCAACGTGACAGACTGAGCACAACACAGCAGGTTCACTGGCTTTAGTGTACAGTCCTTCACTTTGACTATAAGCTCATTAACTCAACAACATATTTTACCTTGAGGTTGTTTTTATTACCTCCAACAAGGGAAACAGTTGTAGGATGTAACTAAGTCCTGTGCTTTACTTGAGTATTTCCATTCTATGCTACTAGTCCTCCTACTGAACCACATTTTGGAAGCCAATATTGTACTTTTTACCTTTACTGAATTTATTTGACAACATTTGACTTTGCAGATTCTGAATACAAAATATAAATAAATTAATAAATGATGAAGTATTGAACTGAATTAAGCAACTCAACGGCATATTAAAGGAGACCTTTTAAGCTTTTTCTCTTTTTACCCTTTCCCTCAGTGTTTCATGAAGGTTCTTGTGCATAACAGATCTTGAAAGTGAAAAAGGCCAAAGTCCAAACCAACAGAAGCTCCTTTCTCCCACAGAAAACAATGCACCGGAAACACCTCGTCAGTAGGACCCGCCTTTAATTCTGCGACATAACCTCACCATTTAAGTTTCTAATTTCTGCCTATCGTCTAGTTTGGCAGATAAGAATGCTGATCGAACTGCTAGTTGTTAGCGGTGCTGGGTCAGGCATGTGTGAGCTGACAAATCAGAACAGACTGGATATGTGAAAAGGGGGGGGGTCTTAAAGCGACAGGAGCTAAAACAGAGCATTTCAGACGGAGGGGGTTGATGCATTTTTGAGCATAAAAGCATGTAAACCTATTCTAGTACTAACCCAAAATAAAATTATGAACCTTAGTGAACATAATGTCTCCTTTAAGTATTAACAATTAGCTCCGCCCTCACCAGCAGCAACATTAGTGATGCTTACACATTAAAGCGTCACTAATTACAACCAAGTGATACTTTATTGTTAAGGAGGCCATTCTGCATAATGAGTACTTTTATTTTCTACCCTTAAAGTGTATTTTGATGCAAATGCTTCTGTACCTTTACTTAAGTAAGTTGTTGCATGTAGTACTTGTACTTGATTACACTGTGGTATTGCTACTTGTACCTAAGTAATACATCTGAGTACTTTTTCCACCTGACAAGCAGTCCTGACTGAGTTTACAAGCTCAACTTGATAAAGTGTATTTAAAGTTGTTTTTAAGGTGACAGCAGGCCCAGCATCCTCACACACACACACCACATATGTCAGTCACAGTATGACTGGAGGGCCCAGTCTGTGGGAATGACATTTAGATTCAGCCAGAATCAGCTTTTCAGTTATATCTTGATTCATCATGTCATGTGGCTTGTTTACTAACCAGGGCCCTATTTTCCAAAAGATAAAAAAAAAAACCCCAAAAAACCCAAGATGATCTTAAAATCCATCTTACATACCTCATAAAGCTCAAGAGGTATTTCCCAAAAGCATCATAACAGAAGTCACTCTTAAAAAATCATTGCCTGTGCTATGTTTTCTTTGTATTTATGGTGCTTATGTTTTTTTCCCACAAGCTTATAAACAGCAGGTGTAATACAAAAATGATTAAGGATGGATGACATTTACAACAGAAAACCTGCATATTTATGAAACTGTTTACTGTACATTGAGCTTCACTTTCGTGTTGAACAATTTCAAGTATCAAGTATTTGTGTACTTGGGATGTTTGCAAAACTTACAGACAGCTAAATATGTAGAGTTACTTTAAAGTAACAAACACAAGCATTAAGAAGGTCTTAATGCCATGTGCATGCACTCACCATTAAGTACTGCTTTGGGAGATCCATGTACAAATATAAGTGCTGAGAATGGGAAATGGGGCTCAACAGTGTGTGAGTCTTTGTACTAAAGGACAGTCAAAAGGTATGCGTAGAAGAAGATCTGATGGTAAATCCTGCCTTTTCTGGATGCAGCACTTATTAATGATGACTTATGAGACAGCGGCTGAAGTACAAATACAATACAAGTACAAATTAAACCAGAAGCTGATTAGTCGATGAGTCCAGCACCAGAAAATGAATCGACAACAATGTTTATCATAATGCTTCAAGTAAGCAGTGCTTCATCTTCTCTGGCTCCAGCTTCTCCTTCTTTATTTCAAGTGATACAAAATTGAAAATCTTTGAGTTTTGTGGGATGAAACAAGTGATTTGAAGAAGTCACCTAAGGCTTTTCTGACACTTTAGGAGACAAAATGATAAATGGATTAATGAGAAAATAAATGGCAGATTAATCCATAATGAAACAAGTAATTAGTTGCATCAGATGCCAGTGGGGACAAGATTCAGAACTGCTAAGGAAAATACACAGATTACAAGGTAGCATTTGTCATATTAATGGCAAGAAGTGAGGTCTGAAGTCGGGTGAGACTGTACATTTTGCTCACTAGCGGCCCAGCATCCTCACACACACACACCACATATGTCAGTCACAGTATGACTGGAGGGCCCAGTCTGTGGGAATGACATTTAGATTCAGCCAGAATCAGACGTTTTCAGTTATGTCTTGATTCATCATGTCACGTGGCTGCGAACATAACAGCGCTAGAAAATCATTTGAACAGTACAGTCTGGATGTACAGCTTACCGACTAATGAATATTTGAAAGGTAAGCCAAAGGTCAGGGTTTTTTGTCACTGATATTTATGTCTGATTTGATTTTGGACTTTTCAGATTATTTAACAGGGACTTCCTAAAAATGCATTTTAACACACCAGCTCATCTCCAAGCTATGTTTACAATATAAATCATCTACATTCAATGAGCAAGAAGTAGTATCAAACGCAAATCAAAAAAATACTCAGTTACAAGTAAAAGCCAGACATTTTAGGTGTTATTTTAAAGAAAGGTTCAGGTTTATTAATACACGACTCTATCTGTACATTGAAACGGTTATTGGTCGCTCTAATAATTTCTGCTTTCCTTATTAGCTTTGAAGATATGACCACAGTCCTTTTTTTTTTTTATATATATACCATCTTTGTGTTTTTTATGCTGTTTTGCAGTGAATAATATGTATGATGTCGGGACAGAACACCTGCAATAAAACCTTCATGTGAATACCAGAAAACAGGATTCCACATGATTAATCTAACAGCTGAAGCCTCAAACAAGCTTCAGCATAACTATAGAATTGTGTTTTTGCACAAAACTCTTTAAATGCACACATGACATGGGGGATTACACTCTGACAGACATGAAAAAATCTGAACCTGCACTTCAAGTGTTAATGCAAAATAGTGCTTTCCATGATTGAATTATTGGTTTGTTTCATTATCACTGATGCCTTAAAGGTACCATGTGGAATTTTTAATTCATTCAACTAATCAAAATTTTAATTGTGGAAGGGAGCGCATTCAAGATATTTATTAGGCCTTAAGGACACACAATATTTTGAGATGAGACACACTGCATGTACACATGACTTGTGTTTCTGTTCTCAGCAAGGCGCCTTAACATGTAAGCCGCGTTTAAATAATGAAGCGGGACTGGTTGAAGTGAAGCTAATTTTAGCAACTTTATATACTGTTGGGTCATTTAATCCAGTGGTCCTCAAAACTTCTCACATCATGGCACTTTAAACTGACACAAATTAGACCCCAGACACCATTTTGTTAAGATTTTCACTTTTAGATATTTTATTACAGAAAGTATATGAAACCCAAAAACCCATTTTGGCATCGGTTTACTTCTGGATGGAATTCTAGTGAAAATAAATGATTTCCCTTTTTGCTGGAACCCCCCAAAGAACCCTACCTTGAGACACATGGATTTAATCAACACAACATCTGACTATGTTGTTGCTGATGAATGTTCTCAGTCATCCAGGTCATGGTAATTCCAAGCGCTGTATCGTAGGCAACTGGACGTGTTTCAGTCACTTGAAGACGTTTCACCTCTCGGCCAAGAGGGTGCCGAATTTCACAAAATGCCGATTTCTACATAATGTTGCTTTTCAAGTAAACTGTTCCCATGTACATAGTTATTTTACACCACTGCAGTGGACTTGATAAAGGGCTCACCTTAGGCTGGCTTCTTGCAGTCTGATGGGCTGTCTACAGCTCAGGTAGGGCAGGGACGCCTCGCAAACTGCATCCAGGTCTGCTTCACCTGAGAAAACCAAAATGTAAATTACATGAACACTGACTTGGATTGGCAGAAGAAAAGAGACTTTTACATAATATAAATAATAGAAACCTGAACAACAACATCAAATATCACAGTATTTTTTTTTTTTTAACCAAATATCTTAATATCATTAATGCCACAATATTATATGACTATCTGTACTTTCACAAAATATTAACACAATGAGACTTTTGATAAATCGTCAGCAGTAATGTGAATGCAATGACTAAGTGGGTAAAGGCAAGTATTAAAACTTTACTGATACGCAGCCGTTATAACCAGGTAAAGGACATGATAATAATCATCACATCAGGAATCAAGCGGCAAACACTGGTATCAACTTTGTGTACCGTTTCCCTAAATCCGTCAGATCGAAAACCAGATGTAACTTCACTTGCTTGGCATACAGAGTAGCTTGGTAAGATGGTAGATTGGAGAGGGAGGAGGAAGAGGTTTGAAAGAGGGAGAGAAGAAGATGAAAGAGGGAAAGAAATAGATCATGGCTGGACTTTTACCTTTTTTCTACCTCCTAATGAGCTGAGAGAAACTGCTGAGACGGCTGCGAAAAGAAATTTCACAGCAGGCTGTTTCCACATCTCTGGAATTCACTCACTTCATCTCTTCCCCCTTTCTGAGGAACGGATGTACGTGGAAAAAAGAGCTACCCCTTCTCCTTCCATCCTTCCTTTCATATGTTCTCAACTTCCTGCCGTTTTATGTACATATACCCACCTGCCATCGTCACCCCTTTCCCTTGCCAGCACCTGCTCCCTCCACCCACTTGACTTCTTTTCCACTCTTTCATCTCCTCTTCCCATCTCTCACACTTTCCCTCTCTCCCTCTCTTCTCTGTCTCTCCCAGCAGACATTTAGCGATTCCCTAAGCTGCAAACTGGGCTGCCTTTCAAGCCTCATTTCAAAACATGTCTCTCTCCCTCTCCGCTTACTCTATTTGCCAATTCAACCCACACTCGGCTTGAACTGGGCCTGCTCGCTGTGTGTCAAGAATAAAAGCAGCAGTGCACATTTCAGAGTTAAATGGGATTATTTAGCAACCGCTTTTATCTCCTTTCTTCCTCCCTTTCTGGTGCTGCACTCATAGCCTGTAGTCTTTTGTGGAATCAAGGTGCTCGGAGGGAAGCAGAGCAGTGAGAAATACTTAAGAGGAGAGGGCCAGGTGCTGTTAAGATTTCGCGGTAAATGAATAACAGGATGGAATTGGAGCTGAAGCTAGCAGTGGGGCTGAAACGCATTATTTGCTTCAGTCAATCTGTGTTTCTGTCTTTCTCTCTGTGTGACTGAGGCTTGGTAATTGGCTTGCTGCAGGCATCCCAGAGGTAAGCTGTAGCCAAATCGGTATTCACATGAGTAAGGCTGCAGCCGCTGACTGTTTCAAATTCTCTCCATCTCCAACCCCACATCTCGCTCGTTCTGATGTGGAGGAGGTGGAAGGCATCAAGTGCCGGGAAGAAAAATCAAGCACAAGGATCTAAAGAGGACGGACTAGAGTTTTTCCTTTTAATGTGACAGTAAAGATACATTTTTTACGTGGTTACGCTCCACTCATGTGAGGGTTGTAAATAAAACATCTGAAGAGAGGAAGTAAAGCCGCTGCAGTTGCCTTTTTGTATTCTCAGGTGGTTGTGCAATGGGTCGACGATGCTTGGCAGATTTTAAAAGCTATATCACAAGGTACATGATCGGACAGGAAGCACCTGCAGTTTACCTTGCAGAAATTCTCTGTACTAAAGTTTTGAATTTCAAACAGCTACATTTTTCTACCTGACCCGCACACGCATTGAACAAAGACCCTTTTAACACATGTTACGCTACCCTGACATTATCTGGAAATGACCTGGGTGCACTGGCGGACTCAGGATGTTTGAGGGTCAGAGGCGAAACAATTAAAAACGGCACCAGCTGTATGCGGTGGGGCACCGGTGTGCAAAAAGGGCACTGGAAGGGCACCCTAGAGGGCACTTAGTTATGTTTTCTCCACGGGAAGAGCATCCTAGAGAGCACTTAGTCATGTTTTCTTCAATGGAAGAGCATCACAGAGGACACTTTATCATGTTCTAGAGTGGGTTGTTTTGTAGAGAGTTCACGGCGAACGGCCAGTGTATGATCAGTATAGCTGCTTCATACTCGTTCCTGCTTGTCTGTGTATTGCTCTCCACCCTTTGGTTGATATTGCAGATACGTCCAAATACATGCAGCATTGATATCAAGGTAAAAACAATCATCCTTACAAATTAATCCTACTCCTCCTCCTTCTACATATGCGCCGACCCAAGCCTAAATCAAACAGACTATTTCCCGTAGTGAGAATGCAACACTGCCAATCTAATTTTGCACTACATGTGTGAAGGGGCAACTCCTGACAATGTCCTGACAATCTCATATGTGAAACTGGCTTGAGATAGGAACTTTGCAAATGCCAGAGTCTAGAAGACCCGGTCCAAATTTTACAGCCACATTCGAAACCTGAATCCACAGCAACATAATATTCAAGTTATTTATTTTTCACTCCAGGAACTCCAGATGAACTATAGCGTGAACAGAAACGGAATTGGGTCCTCTCACAAAGAGAACTGAGTGCCTTTTCTGTTGGTCCACTCTTTGATTCACTGAAAGATGACTATGTGTGAAACCCCCCCCCCAATGTAACTGAGCCATCATTAATGTCAGTAGTTCCACCTGTGCTTTTTCTGCCTTGACAAGCCAAAATATCAGCTGTGAAAAAGGTCTGTACAGTCAGCAACTGCTTAATGAGGTAACCTGTACATCTGCTCATTAGTGCAAAGACCTAATCAGCCAATCATGTGGCATTAACTTAATGCATTAAAGCCAGCACACATACTCAAGAGGTTCAGCTGTTGTTCGAACTGAACATCAGAATGGGGTAGAAATATGATTGTTGGGGCCAGGCGGTTTGAGTATCCCAGAAACGGTTGATCTCCTGGGGATTTCACTCACAACACACACTTCAGTTTGCAGAGACTGGTGTAAAAAAAACCAAAAAAAAATCTGGTGAGTGGCGACTCTGTGGGCGAGGACACCTTGTTAATGAGAGGGGTCAGAGGAGAACGGCCAGACAGGGTCAAGCTGTCAGAAGGGTGACAACAACATATTACAGCAATGCTATGCAGAAGACTATCCCTGAACGCATGAGGAACCTTCAAGTGGACGGGTTACAGCAGAAAGAGACCTCACCAGGTTCCACTTCTGTCAGTGAGGATAAAGGATAATAATTAGAAAAACAAACATTGCCTTACCACCTCGCCTGCCAAATGTTAAACATCCGGCACACATTCCTGTGATAGTGTTTTTATGTTTCAACTAGGGCTGTTGCAATATACAGAGCCAGTCAAAAGTTTGGACACACCTTCTTATTCAATGTTTTTTTTTTTATTATTTTCTACATTGTAGATTAATACTGAAGACATCCAAACTAAGACAGAACACATTGGATCACAAATCACATGGAATTATGTAGTAAGCAAATGTGTTAAACAAACCAGAATATGTTTTATATTTTAAATTCTTCAGTATCCAACTTTTTCTTTGAGTTACTTTGGAATTTCTTGCTTTCTTTATGTGTTTGAGACCATCAGTTGTGTCGTGCAGTGGTAGGGTTGGTACACAGTTCTATACAGTGAATAGGCCTATTCGACTACTGTTCTGATCCATGGTATGGCAGGAACCACTCAGTAAAGAGAAACGACAGTCCATCATTACCCTCCTGTTGTCTTCCGGTCAGTTTGACCCATCAGCTGTCTTTTGAAAATGGGTCAAACTTACCCGTACACAAAAGGAGGCAAGACATGACGATCAGTCAATCCGAAAAATCTCAAGAATTTTTAATGTATCCTCAAGTGCCTGGAAAGGAAGACCAAGAGTTACCTCTGCTGCGGAGGATAAGTTCATTAGAGCTACCAGACTCAGAAACTGCAAATTAACAGTACCTCAGATAAGAGCCCACATAAATGCCTCACAGAGTTCAACTAGCAGACACATCTCAACATCAACTGTTCAGAGGAGCCTGCATGAATCAGGCCTTCATGGTCGAATTGCTGCAAAGAAGCCACTACTGAGGAAGAACAACAAGAAGAAGAGAAGTGCTTGGGCCAAGAACAATGAATGGGCATTAGACCAGTGAAAATCTGTCCAAGTTTGAGATTTTGGTTCGACCCACCATGTCTTGGTGAGACGCAGAAACGGTGAGCGGATTGTTCCTACGCGTGGTTCCCAACGTGAAGCATGGAGGAGGAGCTGTAACGGTGTTTTGCTGGTGACACTGTTGGTTCAAAATTCAAGGCACACTTAACCAGCATGGCTACCACAGCATTCTGCAGCGACATGCCCTCCCATCTGGTTCGCGCTTAGCTGGACCATCATTTGTTTTTCAACAGGAGAATGACTCCAAACACACCTCCAGGCCTTGTACTGGTTATCCGACCAAGAAGGAAGGTGATGGAATGCTGCGTCCATTCAGGGTGACTACCTCATGAAGCTGACCGAGAGAACGCCAAGAGAGCAAAACTATCTAAACTAACTAACTAAATATCAATATTTCATGTTTTAATATCATGAATATCATGATTATCATGAGAACCCTAGTTTGAACCAAGTCGTTAAGGAGCATTACTCTGGTTTTAAGAATCGACACCCATGATTACAAAAAATACCAAAACAAAAGCCAGTTGTGATAAATCATAACTATAGTTAAATAAGAAAATCAAAACTCGTTGACCTATTTTTGTCTCCACTCAGCTCAGTTCATGGTTACTGCAGTGTTATACCACAACAATGGGTAAGCCAGTGCATTTAATTAAAGTGAGCATCAGTAAAAATATAATTACATAAATCAATAACAGCGCAATCTTGTCAGAAAACTCATTAGTCTCATCGAGCACATTAATTACACATGTGCTTATGCAGGTATGACAAGATCAAATGTCTACTGTTTGATGTCATCCCCTAGTTACACTTATCGCATAATGTTGCCTAATGTGTACAGTCCCCTATAACAGTTTTCAACAGAAGGAGGACGTGGTGCTAGTTTCTCTGAGTGCTCTGCTACATGTGCATTAATTGCATTAAATCCAATAGGACACTTAAACATAATGTATTTGCATCGATGCTGAAGGCAGGTATGGTCTTCCTTAATTTAAGAATAGAGACAGAATAAAGGTAAATTACACAGGAAGTAATGCGGTGGATAACAGCTGCATCATAAATTATTTTTATGATGCATGATTATTACCGTGAGCAGTACTTTCATGAAGAATTCTCGTCTAAAATTCAATAATGCAGAGTCAGCCAGACATTAAGAAGCAGAGACGACACACACCTCGTATAAAGATGCCAGATTTCATTAGACAGACAGAGGATGGGCATCTTAACATTCTTGTTGGTGCATCAAAGACTTGTAGAGAGAGGAATATGGAGAAGGACAAAAATATTGAGGAATTTATCAAAAAGTCCAATATGAGGATGTAAAGACGATTAGTGACACAACTCCTGCAGCAAATGTTATCTTTGGTCTATTTCCACTAACTAATACTTCATTTTCAGTTAATAGAAGGGTAATTTGCCTTAATGTAACTTTGCAACACAGCTAATGAATTTGTTACATTTTAACAGACACATTTCATTCGGGTCAACAGTTACACACATACATTTGGTGGCAGTGGACAAAACAAGAACAAAACTTGACACAGTGGGAGGTAATAATAGAGGCAGACTTACGACGTCTAGCTGGTGTGAGACCCATACATTTTTGCTTTGGGAGATACTGTTAGAGAACACACTGACCTGCAAGTAAGACCAGCGAAACCACATCCCAATGTCAAAGCCCACTGCTACGGTGTAAGATTTACTGCCAAGCTTGAGTGAAATACTGTAATATCAAAGCAAGAGTCCAGTATGGCATATCAAACCAAACTGTGAGCTGAATGTATCATTACATCCCTGACAGTGTATCTGTGGCCGCAGAGGTTTATTTTTTTTTCTCTCACTTGTGGGAACCTGGGAGAAAAAAAAAAAATACAGGCTAACACGAGTAGGAAGGCGAGAAACTTATCAGCACCAACAGCCCGAGCTGCTGCTTGTTAGAAGTGGATCTCTTTTTAAGTTCTTTGTAACGAACATAATCTGGGCTGGTGAACACACTGTATATATCTTTCAGACATCTGCTCTTCTCATTGTGGACGTACGGAATCACTTTCCTGATATTATCTCCATAGAGCCGAGTGGAACAGTGGGCTCATCACTGTGAGGTCTTTCTCATCATGCATAATCATTTGACCCACTGTTACTACAAAAATTACAATTACACTACAGCTGTGCATACGAATGCCTCCGCCCACCAGTCACGTCGTTGCAATTCACATCCACGTCTCATATAATGTATGAGCATGGGGAGAAGACTTTGAAGGAATTCTATTTAAAGTACCGAGTGAAGTTCTTCGCAATCGCGGTATGGCCAAGGGCAATATCCAAATCGCAAAGGCTGCAAGGTAAAATGTGTGATAAAACATCATAGTGAATTATACCATGGTCGTGAATACTTGATTCTGATTGGCTGCAGGGTGTCAATTAATTCCTGATTAATGGACACCTATGGAAATAATAAGTAGCTCCAGTCAAACTGTTCATCATTTTAAATGAATGCGCTGCAGCCTGTGTTTAATCTGAATATCTTATTCACAACACTGAATCCTTCAAGTCATCATCCTCTGAACACCACAGGATGGCGCCCGTAACACAAAAGCTGCAAGAAGTAGCCTACACTGTCCCTCTGACCACAAGCCTACCATCAGATTATCTTTACTGTCAACCGTACACTATGTTATTGACTCTTGAATCTTTATAGCATAACGTTAGCTTCCTGGCTAATAGCTGATACAAAGGTTTCCATGAACTGAGCGGGCTAGTTTATCTCCCGTTGTTAAGTCGTATCTAAGGTTCGTCCTATTTACTGGAGATGCGAACAATGTTTTGATCACATAAGCATTTTGTGGGATTGAAATGATCATTCCAGCTACTACTCAAACCCTTAGGTGTTGCCAGGGAAACCGGATTATTGTTTGTGAAAAACTTCAGATATTGATCGCAAAACATATGAAAATATAAATTAAAGGTCATTAGGTTTTTTTCTTTACGGTATAAGCAGGACAATGCCCCTCAAGGTGTTTAGAATCAGGAATAAGCGGAATCAGTGCTTTCAATTGTGCCGAGTATCATCCCTTATGTAGTGCTGCAGAGACGGTCCACCCACAAAACCCATTTTGCAGATATAAAAAAAAAAAAAAACATGTTTGTTTGGTATAGAAGACCACAAAAAATGTCACATCATTATGATTTCTTTCAGCTAAACTGAAAACTGTGATGCAAAAACAATGATTCCTACTCATCGTGAATCATGGCACAATTGTATTATCTGTCAAAATAATGACACAACATCATTTTTAAAACCAAACTGCACATCCCTAAGTCCAGTTCCATCATTTCCTGAGAGGAACATGCTGTCTTCATTCAAAGACAATCAGTTCTCTGTACTTCCCTTTAAAAAACGTGAGTTTTGCCACATGGTGTCAACACTGATCACCTGAAGCTTAATATCAGCAAAAACAATGGGCTTGTGTTGGACTGCTGGTGTATGTCGATTAGTTCATTGAGAAAGAAATTAAAAACAATCGAAGTGTGTCCACAAAAGAGTTTTTTGCAGAACCCTGTCATGTCACAGTGACGTTGACATTTTGAATATAAAATGTCATCACTTCATCATTTTATCCCATTAGACACTGGTGTCATAATTAGCATTAGAATCTTGAGTAATGGCCCAAGTGTGTTCTGTGAGATCACAGTGACCATGACCCTTTGACCACCAAAATGTATTCAGTCCAAGTGGACATTTCTACCAGACTGAAGAACTTCCCTCAAGGTGTTCCTGAGAGACTGCATTCACAAGAGAAGGATGGACAGACCGAACGGAGACATAATGTTTCTGGTCACAGCTGCCGGCGTAGAGGTATGAAACTATTGATTAGAGGAGCTTTAGAAACATTCACATTTTTTTGCTGAGGGCTTTGAAAGTGTAGAATAAAATTGAAACACCTGTTGCTATGGTTACACAACCTTTGCGGTAAGTGCGTGCACTTAAAGCTGTGATTTAACTTGCACTTAAGCTCTCTATTTGTTCCAAATGTGTTCCAGGACCAAGGAGGAGTGTGCCACTTGCTCTGACTTCATCTGATCAAACAGGCTCATTTTGTTACATTCTCTCTATTACTGGAGACGGGTACAGATGGCTTCTCTGCTGGTGCCCTTGATGGCTCTTCTCACCTTTTCTTTGCACCTCACCCAGAAGCTCAAAAAGCAAAAGCACTGACTGAACAGCACTGTGTGGAGAGCGGTTAAAGAGCAAAACCTTACTGTCGTCAGGTCTGCCAGCCCAGATGAGCATTTACTCCAGAGATTGTGCTCTGCGACCAATACCAGCCTGTACCGCCAAGTCAAGCAGTGACCCCAGTTCGAGACTGCATTTCAACATCTCGAAGTGTGAAACCACTGGATCATATGAAAGAGACCTCGGGACAAAACCCAGGGTTTTTATCACAACATCTCCTGCTGTGTTTGTTGCAACCAAAGTTGTCAAAGGGTTTTTTTTTGCCAAAACACTCCCCAACCCTAAGCAAGTTGTTTTTGTGCCTGAACCTAGCCAGACCATAAGCACAGCGCAGCGCTGTCACAACATAAAATTGCAAAAATAGCTGTGTATATGCACATCCAAACCAAAACACAGCAGCACAGCTTACGGCTACTTATTTAATGCACCAGAGTAGGGATGTTTTGCCTTTTTGAGCAACTTGCATTATATTGCATTAATAAGTGGATATTAGAGCTCTGCAGTGTGTGAGCCTTTTCAGCCACAACATAACATTTTAAATTTAACCTCAAGCAACCTTAAGCTACAAGATAAAGTAATGTAAAGTTTCAACATGTCTGTGGTTTGCAGAAATCTACAATTCCATTATTTACTCTGCCATTGTGAATGCACAATTTCTATATGCAGGTCAGGTGTTTTGCACATTACACTGAACTGAAGCTACAAAATGCTTCATGCAAGAGACAGTAGACAGAACATACAATAAACCTGTCAGCTGCTGTTTGACGGAAATGTTTTTCTATGACATTTCATAACATATCTCTATTGGAATCTCTATTTCTCTCCATTCATGGCTAATTTGGAATTCCCTACGCAACGCAGTCCTGGCTGTCACAGCTAACGCAGGCGCTGCAGACAGCCCTGCTACATCTGTGACACATGGTGTCACCAGCCGCTAACGTTTCACCTGTCAGTGATGAGCTTCAGCAGGAGGGTGGAACATGTGTGAGGTTCCACGACCCACTCTGCAGCTGACCGGACTGGAAACGGCACGACTTGAAATCAAATCCAAACTTGTGCCACCTCCCCTAAAAATCATAAAATCTGATCCGGGTTATCTTACACCAGAAAGATATCAAAATAAAAAATCTTGCATAAATGTGGTGTTTAAATTGGAGCTGTGTTCAACCTCAGTGTTTAAAGACACAAAAGTAGAGTTGAAAAGAAGTCAGACACTGCATGAACATAGTCTTAGTTCCACTGGTGCAATTGGAACCCAGTACGCCTGCGACAGAGACGTTACCGCTTAATGAACATAATGACTGATGAAAAATTAGACGTGCGGGTCATAATCACATCATTGGCAACACACTGGCGCTGAGCCCCCAGACCACTTTGGGTTGAACATTTTCAGACACCGAAGCTGTGCCAAGCACAAAATACACAAATAGGAGTGTACACTCACATCCAGCAACAAAGGGCAGGTGCTGTGTCGAAAGTGAGCGGAACATTAAACGAAAAAACAGCTCGCGCGCTGCAGGGCTCCAAAATCCCCTTATTTAATGCGCCGAAGTAGTGACATTTCCAGCAGCACAGCTCTTCATCGGTCTTATCAAGTGCAGTGCGGCACTTCTTGAACGCACTACTTTGGCGCGTTAAATAAGTGGATGTTGGAGACCAGCAGTGCGCATTTTTTTTTCCTTTTCTCGCGACGCACAAAGTACACAACTCTAAAAAACACTACATTTTTGAGCTAATCAGTTAAACGTCCTGCTTTCTCGATGCGACGACCGCTGTGATGATTTAACAGCATCTCCTGCTTCATTGTGGCGAAATGGAGATTGAAGAACAGTTGCTCGCAGCACTTATTGTTCCTTCACACACATCACAAAAAAGAAACTTCATGTCACTGTATTGTAATGTAAAATAGACGCACTGCATCTTAAGTTCTGCTGATCAAATTTTCTAGAAGTCTCCAGGTCTCCGAGATAAAACAGCAGGAGAATAGAGACTTTAGCAGAGTGGTTTTCACTGTAATACGAGACTGCCATCTGGTGGTGAAGAAGTCACTGTGTTCTCTGGAAGGCTACCTGAAGTATAACTGAATGTCTTGTTTAGGTCTCTGTGTGTGTGTGTTCGTGTGTGTCAGCATCTTTGGCAGAGTCTTGGAAACGACAGTCCTATTGGCTGGAAGAAAAACTTTAAACTACATCCATGTCTAGGCAACAACGAAGGCAACACTTTCAAAGAATAAGCCGTAGACAAAACAGATAAGCATCACAACATTTGAGGCTTAGGCGGGGGAATTATGAGCAGAAAGGCAAACAACAACCAGGTGCTTTGACTCAACTTCACAAGATCCTGTGATAACAGTAAGCTTTTCAGTAGCAATAACGGTGCCTGTACAGACACCAAAAACAAGCCTATGCCATTTAATTCTCCCTTGAAATCTGGAATTCTCATTTTACATTTCTATTCGCACATGGGTTAAACAAACAGAATACTTGTGCATACATAGTTAGTGTAAATAACTGCTTTAGAGGTGTCGGTATTGGATTAATGGTTTCCCCCTGATTCACTCTTTATGATGGGCCTGACTAACTATATCCTGACTGAAGCTCCGAACTTAAATATAACATAAGTATTGACCGCCTGATAATGAAAGTAAATATGTGTTTTCAATAGGGCTGGGTATCATTAAAAAGACAATACCTTGACTCCCATAACTGAAAAAAACTTTTTCGATGCTAATTTTCTGAAATCTATTTCGACAAAAGAATATATCACACATACACATAATGAGCCCATTCTCTAGGTTTAACCTTGTCTGTTTCCTGCACGCCTTTGGACAGCCAATCACCAGCATTATTCGGTATTGGCACAACAAGCATGCTGCATGCTTATTAGCTTTGATTAGATGAACTCATTAGGTATGGAAATTTGGTATCAAATGACATCAATATTCAATAGTATCGAGACATTTCCTTCTGTGCCATAAAAGTATTAAAGTTAGATAACCAGCCCACGTTTCTAAAGTGTGAAACTACATCCTTTAATGCAAAAGTATTAAATTGATTTTTACAAGATGTTACAGCGCTAATACCTCATTTCAAACTTGCAACACAATTTCTTCTATGGTGATATTTTAAAATGCTCCCATTAAGGAGAAAATTGGCATGAACCTTAAAGCATGTACATTACTGGTCTGTGTCTTGCCAATGACTCAACTTTAAACACTCGGGCGAATATTACATCGGTAATGAAGTAATCTATCCTTTATATGTTCTCTGAAATGAGCATTGTATTAACTTTCATTATGACACTTGTTATATCAAGATAATCATGATCGATTATCTTCTTTTGCACTTCGTCCTGTCTTTACCTGGTGCGATCATTGTCGGTCTTTGGATCAGACCAGCTACAATCACAGAGGATCATACTGTATATTGCGTGTTGGAAAGCCTGTGTGTCTGTGTTTCTATTCTCTTACCCAGGTCCAGCCTCTGGCACAGGGAGCCCAGGCCCTGCAGTACAGCCAGCTGCAGTTTGTAAGCCAGGGTGTGTGTGTAGACGGGTCCGGCCTTGGCGCTGATCGGAGCCTGCCGTGCCAGCGAGGAGCTCAGCTTGGGCAGAATCTCTTTAGAAACCCTCCTCCTCAGGAAGTCGCCACATGTCTCACCAAGCGTACACAGCACCTGGCAGAGAGACATAGCGTGTAATGTACATATACAGCAAGTTGTCAAATGTGATGAAATGTCCCTGTAGTGTGGAAATCGTTCAGAGAACTGACAAGTGACACCTGGATGAACCATGGCATTAACACAAGCTGCCATATCGCTGATGGAAACATCATAGTTTTCCAACAGTAGTGCCGAGTGACTTAATGACAGTTTACAAATTAGTTCCGTCTGACTTTCATCGTTTCATCAGGGGAAATATGAAAAAGATATATAAATAGTCCATCAGAAGACAAGTTTTTGACAAGCAGACTAATTCAGAGTGACATGCAGAATCAACTGAGACAGTACTTTGGTAAATGATCACAAACAAGTTTGATCTTCATTCATTGGGGAAGTCAGGGGGCCATTTTAATATTCTGATTATCTAAAATAGTTTGAGAAGCCAGCTTTGGGAAAACAATCCACAAATAATATGATGATATTCTTGCTGTGTTAGATTAAAAAATTGTTTCACAGAATTACAAACACTGAAATAGTTTTCCAAAAGTGACCATTCAATCTGACCCTATACCTGTGCCCAAAACTTTAAATTTAAGAGCTTGCAAAATTTAATTATGATTCTGATCAGGTAATTAAACATTAAACAGTTATTTACAATACTTTCTGTGCTCCTTTCCCACAAAATCAGCTGGAGATCTTGTTAAGTGATCCACCAAATCATTAAATAAACAATTTCCTTCTTAAGACTTATTTTACGTACCCTGAAGGCTCTGAGGACTGCCAGAGGGTCATCGGCTGTGAGTCTCTGTACGAGGGCGGGCCAGCAGCGATGGGCCATAGGCAGCAGTTCATTTTCCTTCTCACTCAGCACACACACACATAGCTCCAGCACGTCCAATATCTTAAAACAAAGACAAACTTTTGTTTATAGAGTGAAACAAATAACACAGATGTCGGACATGTTTGTTGGGTGATGTAAGGCAACCTCTTTAAGCCTCAGTGGAGAGCTGCAGCTACTGGGTGACAATGATAAAGACATTTTTATAGAAGTGCAACTGTACTGAGGGGTTAAATCATTTAATTTCACACTGTGCAGCGATTGAGTCTCTGTTATACATCGAAGTTTTCAGCCACATTGCAGGAGTGGCTCAAGGGAAGGGAAGACTGTCAGTCAGTCGCTCCACCACTATGATCCTGTGACTATTCCACTGGCACCCTCATGAGGATTTGAGGGGAAATGTCTCAACAACTGAATGAAATGTGGCTCAGATATTCGTGTCTCCCTCAGGATCCCTTTGTGTTTTGCACTATGATGTGATATGAGATACGAGGCTGCATATTTTTAATAATACAACAGTCGGCTCTTTTGGATCTTCATGATGGTATCATGTGTGTCGGGACGATACTAAGCCAATACTAAGCCATCGTGCATTTCAAAAGGGTACCTGTACGAAAGTGAACAATCCTCACTGGGAATATTACAATCAAAAGCCAACTCTCCCCCTTCACGCTACTGTACGTCACACTCCAGATTGTACCTTGAGACGGACCCTGAGATTTGGGTCAGACAGCAGATGAATGCAGCGCTCCATAACGTCTCTGGTGATGCTGAGGTGGGAGGGAAGCTCTGCTTTCACATCTGGGCCATCAAGATCTTCAACATCCTCACACTCCACGGGAGGGGGGACTTCTGGAGACAGTGATGGTGAGATGGATGATGTTTGACTGATTGACTTGGCAAACATGTATCCCTGCTGATAAGTTTTATCTAATAGAACCACTACAACAATTTGAAACCATGCTATAATTAAGTATCATTTCAAATTACCTAAATCGTCAGTGTCGTCCTCCTCTATTCCAATGCCCTCTGCCAGCTCTTTCTGTTTGCGCTGATCCAGAAGGAATTGGCGAATGTTGAGGACTTCCTTATGAGTGGAGGTCTGCTTCGATCTGGCGGACTCGCTGGTCCTCTCACAGCTGGAAGGAAACCACCTTGCTAAAAGGAAGAAGAACAAGAGGTTGCAGTGAGCTGTGTCAAAAGTGGTGATATACAAGATCCTGTTTTGTATCTTGTCTCTATCCTGATTGCACTTCTTCTGTGACGTCTTTTTCCTACATTTTCATTGGATTTGCTAGAACAAGCATTTACAATCTGCACAAAGCTGCAGAAGTGGGTGCCATCTGATTCAAAATCGGTGATGTTCTAGTGGTCACAATTTTCCTAACATGAAATTTTGTCACAAATATTCACAGCCACTCAAAAAATCTAAATTAGTCTGTACAAAATAATTGCTGTGGGAGTGGAAAAAGTCTCAGAAACAAAATTCAAACCATCATAGGATACTTGGATATTAAAACTCTCCATCAATAACCAACATTCATCCATACATCTTTTGAAAATAACATAACTAAATACTTTCGCAGTGTAGTCAAAGTGGCTGGTGTGGTAAAGTATGTCATGGGTATGTCAGACTCACATACACTCATTTTGTTCCTAACTCTTTTATACCCTCACCATATGTGATAAATGAGTTCACATCGCTTCTGAAATCTCACCCAGTGCCTTCATGAGCGCATGCAGCACGGAGCAGAAAAGAGCAGCTGTGTGGTCGTAGCTGAGATCCAGAGCCATCAGCACGTCCTGAACGATGTCTCCGACCAGAGGCAGCAGGCTGCAGTCAGAGTGAGTTAACATCACCGTCAACACCCGTGGAGCCTGGCCAACAACAGGGGAATATGATGAAATACATGTTCAGAGCACAGCAAACCCATTCACATTATTCGCCTGGCTGATGGGCCTTATGACTTAGACTAGAGTATATAAAATTAGAATCAACTTTAACTTTAATGACTCATGACCTCACTTGAACTTTAGCCTTTTGACTAAGGTTTTACACAACCACATCTGCTTATAAAATCTTCAATTGTATTTTGATAGATAAAATCCACATACATCCACATATAAAAGACACATACTCGTCTTCAAAATGGTAATGAAAAGTTAATGCTTTAACTGAATTCCTCTTTCTATGCACACCATTTGCTTTCTTAAAGAGATATTCCGGTGTAAGTTTAATCCATGTTCTAGCACACCGTGACACCGAGTAAGACCCCATAGTTCGAGGCATCAAACATCCGCTAGCTTAGCCGGATTTCTATTGAAAACAGAACACAGCTCACCCGTCTCCTCCAGCAGCTTCCTCGTTGTGGGGAAGCCCTGATTACCGATTACCGAGTGCAGTTAGAAATGCTCAATTCTGTTATTTTCTCTCGATAATAACTGTTATAAACTGGTAGGCAAGACACATATGAACTTTGAGTAATTTCCATGGAGTAATAATCATACATTTTCATCCTTGAGCTGCAGAACTCTACTGCACTCGGTAATCGACTCACAGGGCTTCCCCACAACGAGCAAGCTGCTAGGGGGAGACGGGTGAGATGTGTTCTCTTTTCAATAGAAATCTGGCAAAGCTAGCAGATGTTTGATGCCTCGAACTATGGGCTGGGACCCTATTTGTACTGTTGCTGAAGTTTGGTGCTGTTCTGAGCATTATTTGTGGCTATGAGTGGCTTTTTAACTGCAGTGTATTGTCGTCGTGCGGTCTTTTCTGAGGATGCTAAAACTACATAAGCTAGCGGTCGGCAAACTGGATCTCTCGAGGGGGGGTCTTACTCGGTGTCACCGTGTGTTAGACCATGGATTAAATTTACACCGGAATATCCCTTTAAGTTGGACCAATCAAATGTTGGTTCTGTTTCCTTTGTTCCTCTTGCTACTGTGCCTTACTGTGCATTCTACAACGTGTCAGATTGTGTGAGTGTTACCTGTGGATGCTGGCTGAGCCTCTGCAGGTTAAGTGATATATCATTGAGCAGGTAGTCTGAGTTCTCATTGATCAGCTCCTTCAGGGAGGGGTATCCACAAGCCTTACTGATGTCCCACATGGAGCCCAGCGCCGCCTGGCTGACCAGCAGTGTCTCCTCCCCGGCTTTCTCCAGCACAGGGTACAGTGATGTCATCAGCAAGGGACGAAAGTCAGGGCCCAGGGCCTGAGCAAAGCAGGCGATGCCCTCGAGTTGGATACACAGCTGCCAGATGTTGCTGTTGAGCTGGTGGATTGTGGAGGCGGACGATGATGGAGACGGGGAGCCGCGTGAAGAAGGAATCACTTGGAGAGAGCTTGTTTCAGTGTTGCTGATATTACTGTTGGATATGGAGAGGAGTCTCGATGGGCTGAGCAGCTACAAAAAAGACAAAGACAAATGTCATTATCATGTATCATGCAGTTTTCTTTTACAATTCGATTGTGTTGAATTTTACAGACATTAGCACAATTGATAAGACTAATGCATGTTGGGCTCTCCAAGGTGCTGATCGCATGGCTGGGGGCAGAGGAGGTTCCTCTTTCTCCCACACTCAAAGTAGTGTGAAGATCTAGGTTGAATAAGTAAAGTAAATGACGCAAACAATACACAGTCCTCTCAAGTGATTTATGCTATTCCGCTGATCGACAGACTGGTGTCAGTAAAGCGCCTAGAAACAAAGCTAATTCCAACAAAGCCAAGAAAGGAGACTGCTGGCAATCAAACGTGGATGTATACGATGTAGGTTTCAAATTCTTCAATAAATCATCACTGCAAATGTTTTATGGGAAAGGAAATGTAACATGTTTATAAGGTCTTAAGGATACACACAAGGTGCTTTGGTGAGAAACCGCGAATGGAAACCAAAAAAGTCCCCAGGGTATCTTTAAATCTTCTTCGGGGGACATTTATTTGAAAAGACACACCAGATGGCTTATCAAATCAATACATCATAAAAAAAACTATTTTACACCACAGCCTGCTCACATAAAATGATCTGTCAACATAAAAAGCTGACAGCCCGTAGTTTATACCATGTTGATAATTATTCCATTAATGAATGTGACTAATTTGAGTTGAGGGAGGCCCTCACAACAGTCTCTACAGTGACCAATCCTTCCCTATGCTGGATAAATCTGTGCTTAGAGTCATTTCATTTCGTGTTGTGCCTCTATGGGCACACATTTTAGCTGACAAAGAGAGAAACTGCAAGTATATAAAAACTAACTCAGTGCTGCCAATGTTTTCAGGCCTCAGAGGCCCTGAAATATGTTCTCTGCCTGTCAGCTCAATAAACCAGCCTTGAAAGTTTAGAGCTGTGACTTGAAGCCCTGGAGCAGTTCCCCCCTCTGTCTGCTCAGCTATAAGATGTGCACAGCCACCAATCCAAGGACATATTGTGAGCTAAGTATGGATGGTACAGCCTGCACTGCTTCGTTTGGAGTCAAGTGATCTGACCATGAACAAAATGAAATGCAGACAGAGTTGTGTATTATGTGCTCAGCATGGGAGTCTAATATCATACTTGATTAGAAAATGTTCACGGCATACAAATGCAATATTTGGAACTCAAACCGCAAAGTCATTCCATGAAGAGTGGGATCATCTGTTATAAATGACGGTCGTTCCAAGGGAGTTTGCTGGTCAGCAATTTTAGCTGACAAATATGCAATATTAATGAACCATACAAAAACTCTTTACAAATGACATTTTGACATTTTTGGAAATGCATGAGTTTGCTGTCTTGAAGAATGATACCACTCTCATATCTCCACACATATTATGAACACTGGCTGTTTAAGCCCCCAGCTCATAAATATGAGTTCTGAATCTAAATATGTAGTTAGAGCCAGCAGGTAGTTTACTTAGATTAGCTCTGTCCAAAAGTAAAAACATCCACCTGAAGTGATTTCCTGGACTTTCTGGAGCACTGTTGTCACTATAACTAACTCTTTGCATGAAAGTGAATGGATATATTTCCAAAAATGTCAAACTATTCATGAACCGATTGTTTAATTAACAACTTAAGTCAAATCCTGATTCAGGACAAAATATCAAAGCTGCATGGGTGAAACTATCCCCACCTGCTGGTCCTGTCGGTCTCTATCCGTCTCCTCACTGACAGTAATCAAGTGCCAGTTCTTCAGACTAATGTATTCCTCCATGACAGACACCACCGCCACTTTCAGGTCTTCCTGGGTGGCAGAGTATCCCAGAACTTGCCCCTCCAAATTCTGACCCTCTGTAGCCACCGCTATGCCTGCGGCACCCCTGACAATCTCATTCAGCACCATGGCAGCCTGCTTCCTGTAGACTGAAGACTGTTGGTACAGATCCAGGAAGTGATCTGACAGCAGGTAAATGTTGCCATAGTAACCTTAACATAGAAAGAGGAAAAGTTATTTGCTGTATTTTTTGGGAAAACAAATGACATATTAGCACAAAATGTAGTTAGTTTAAATACTTGATGTATAAGTATGTATAAGTCATAACTGAACTTCATTAAAACTTCTGTATGCTACATTTAAACATACATTTCTGTTATGTATGCAGACGAATAACACATGCACTGTAGATCATTTGAAGTCCATCAAACAGCAATCATACCCAGTGTTCGACAGATCTCCATGAGCACCGAGAAGATCTTCTCGTCTGTGAAGTAGAGAAAATGCTTCCTCTGTGTATGAGCACTATGCGAATCATTAGAGCCTGAGTTTGTCTCTATGGTAGCAGTGTAACTCCTTTCCTCCACGATGCGGACATCCATCACGTCCAGCTCCAGCACCTGTGAAGGCAAACAGAGGGGGTTGTTGTTTGAGATTTAAGATTAACTACTTTAACTTAAAAAGTATTGATAGATATTGTGTTAAAATGTTATGTTGATAAAAGTGAAAGTTACTGATACAAATATTACATACATAAAAGTCTTAAGTATTAAAAGAACAAGTATAAGTAAATTATATACTATTTATATACTATACTATTTATTATACAGATATTTACATATTTATATACTATACAAGTATACTATGGGTCAACTGATTATCAGCCAGGCACATTATCAGATCCAGTACGAATTTATTTTTTAAATGTAACATTTTTTAGAATGTGCTAATTTGGCTCTGATGCAGCATGCAATCTGTAAACTAACTAGTAATTAAAATGATCAAATAATTGCAGTGGAGTAAAAAGTACAATATTTGCCTTGAATCTGATTGAAGTAAGAGTATAAAGTGGCAAAAGATGTAAAATACTCATGTAAAGTAGGTGATGAACAACAGGTAAGAAGCTATTTTTTCCCAGTAATAGGCAGTATACTCTGAAGCACTGGCAGCTAACATTACCTGCATCAAGGCTTTGGAAATCCTCTCCAGGTGCGCAGCAGAGGTCAGTACCACAGAGACCAGCGGTCCCAGGACTTTTAGATAACCCAGAAACACGTTGAGGACAAACAGCTTCTTTTGGTCATCAGAGGTCCTCATCAGTCTGGGCAGCGAGGTGGCCAATGAGTGCAGGTTCTCTGAAAGCACGTCTGTGAAGGTCTGAGTACTGCTGCTGCTTTTACCAGTAACATCACTACTGCTGCTGCAGGTCTGATTCCTCTGTGATACCTCCCTGAGAGCAACCTCACACCTACAGGAGAGGAGAGAAGTCTCATTAAACTTCTTGTTATCAGGTAGTCTGGGCTTCAGTCTTTTTCCGCTCTAAAATATAACTCAAATCACACCTCTGTCTGACTCTGGGCTCCTCATCACTGACTGCTCCCACCAGTGATTCCAGTAGCAGTCCCACACACTCTCCCAGTGACTGGCTACACCTGGCCAGCAGGTAGTCGTCCAGCTCCACCATCTCTAGTCGGACCCTCCAGTGCTGGTGAGCCGAAGTGCAGGAGATGATCTTCTTCAGGAGCACAGACAGTTTCCCTACTGTGCTCTTCACCCAGTCTTGTGTCCGAGGGACCATCAGCTGTACGACCCTGCCCAGTTCTGGTGAGGGACCCTTACCAGACTCGCTGGACTGAAGCTGGGTGTCCTCCAAGACGAGCCCCACAGTCCTGGACCAAACCTGAAGAACAAAAAGAGTGGTGAACGACATATTTTCTTTGTGTTCTTTGCCACCCCATTTAATTAACATTATCCTACTATGTTGACATGACATTTGATCTGTTTGAGCATGATGAAACTTTTTTTCTGTATTTTTAGTGTCCTCATTATTTTCATTTGATCAAACAAATAAAACTTAGGCTCAACCGGATATCAATTATAAATAATGTGTCCTCAAATCAATTTGAGATTTTGGGGCTTCCAGAAACTTGGATTACATCAGACGAGCTGTACTGAGCCATTATAGTGTATAAGTATATTCATAATATAAAGTAGTATGGTCAACAGAACATTAAACTATGAAACCTTTAAATTATTAATTGTTAAATTAATTTAAGAAGCCAGAACACAACATTCACTTGTTCTAGATTATCAAATGAGGGGATTTGCTGCTCTTCCTTATATAATTATCATCGCAACTGGAACACTCTTAAAGTTTTGGACGGTAAGTTTAAACAAAGGGAGCAATTTGTAGATTTGCTGGTTCCAGCTTCTTAGGTGTAAGGTCTTGTTGCATTTTTTTGACATTTATGGTAGTAAATGAAGAGTCTTTGGGGTTTGGACTGTCGGTTGGTCCAAAGAAGCCATATAAGATGTCACTTTGGGAAAATAATGTCATCAAAAGTGCCATTTTGTCTGACCAACCGAACAAAGATTCCATTTACTAGAATGCAAGAGAAGGAAAAAACAGTTGATATTCATATTCAAACAGCTGAAACCCTCACATGTCTGGCATCTTTGCTTGCTAATGCACTTAAATGAATAAACTATTATTAAAAGAAGAAAAGTTGCAGATTAATTTGATCGACTATTCAGTTAATCAACTAATTGTAGCTCTAAGATAGTTGCAACTGGAATAATTCATAACACTTACATCTTACTTGTTATGTAGTAAAATATCTATGTATACTTGAAAATGCAAACAGTACAGGACACCATGAATAGCATGTTATAACAGAGATATGGTACCTTGATGGCCCTGACTGTAACGGCATGGCCTTTTCTTAGATCTCCTGTGATGATCCTAGCTACCACCGTAGTGATCCCAGGTAAGAATGAAGCCATGGTGTTGCCTAAAGTGCGTCTCTCCTCTGAGGATGGAACTATGTGCTCCTGAGTGCAGTCACACTGCAGAGTTAAAGCCTGAAGGCACTTCAGTGCTGCTGCCTGTATGTCTCGAGATTTCTCCTTCTCTCCTAAAGCCAGCAGCAGAGATATGGCAGCTCCCATTCCAGGCAGCATGATTGGTTCAAAGAGTTTGAAGACTATATCACCATAAGCAGCATGAAGCAGTGCGTCCAGGCACCTCAGCACGGTCAATTTCAGCTCCTCTGATGTATCTGCAGGTTTCCCAGGATCCGTTGGAGAGCACAGGCAGAGGCAAAGCTCTGAGAGGAGGCCTTGGAGGGTCTCCCAGCTTTGGACACAAGTGTTCTCCAGGACGTGGCTCATGGCCTCAGCCACAGCCAGCACAAGTTTTTCCTTCTTGGGCCTTGGGACTTTAAGAACGAAGCGGAGGGGGAAGAGGACGTACTCCTGAAGCTGCTGCAAAGTGGCATCGTTTACTTCTTTCAACTGGGCGCTCAGCGTCTCCACGTTAGTCACAGTGGGCTCTCGGGTGAGCAGCACACAGGCCGGGCGCAGGTAGGCAAAAGCGATCTTTGGATCACTGATCTGAGCCATGGTTGGAGGCATGACAGAAGGGGTCACTTTAATAGGGGAAGAGAAATGGGAGATGCAAGAATAAGACAAAGAAAACGCAACTTTTCAAGTACTGTAGGACGTATCTGAAATTAATGCATTCTTTACTCAAACTGAAATAACTCTTGACTCATAAGCAGACCAAACTGTATGTCAAACGATAAATTCTTCAGACAAGGGTCAAGAAAATACTCCTGTCATCTCTGATTGTTTCCCCTTCCTTTCCTTCTGTGTACGTGGAATTACACCATTATTTACTCATGGAATCAAAATTTACCCACAGCTGCTTTATCCCTTTACATCCTAAACGTTAGCATAGTTGTAATTCATTTACATGAACTTTAAGTGCATGCCAGCATTACTGATGAGAGTGAAAGATGGCTGGTTATAGGCTAATAATAATATTGTGCATTGCTGAGACTCTGCCCTAACCAGCCCGAAGTTAGTTGTGTTGCTATTTCCGGTGTGTTCAATGCTGTTTAAGGGCTTATTTCTATAATCTAAAATGCCCATGAGAAACAGAAACACATACATAACAGCATTATGTCTATGCAGTAACAGAAGGACATGTAAAGCATCGATGTAACAAGTCTATTAGTTAGCATGCTGCTGAAGCTGCGCTGCGGTACTGGCGTCAACAAACAGGTAACGTTAGCCTACCTTCACATCAGTAGTATTAAGTGGGTCCGCTGTACGCAGCATTAATCCGTCAGAAGAGGTTTTATTGTACACAGAAAACGTGTATCATCACACATGTATGTTTACTGAACTGGCTACAGGTCACGTCATCATTCTGCGTCGACGATGCACATTGCTGACGCAGAGAAAGACAGACTTCCGGTTTTGGAGACTTCAAATTAAAGAACAAAAAGTTTTACTGTGGAAAAAAAGCTATAAAATATACAATAAACAATGCTCTTACCATATGTGTGAACTATTGTCTCATCAATTCGTTGTCTAACGGATTTGTCCTATCAAATCCATATAGTATTATCAAACTGCTTCATATACCTATTGGCATTATGTTATTAATTGAAACTATTAAGGTTTCTGTCTTTGTTCAAACAAGTTATCGTATGGACGGTCTTACGAATGCTGTGACATAACTTGTGACACTATTCTAATGCTAGCGAGATGCATTTCTGAGTTTGTACTGAAGGTAGTTAGAGTCAAACCCATTCAATGTCTTAAGAACATTGACTTTACAAAACAGACGTGTTTTATTTTTTAAAGAAATGACAATTCGCAACGGAAGTAAACATGTATTCATTTGAGCTAACTTGGCAGTGAACCGGTTCCTGTTGTGTATGTCCCAGTATGTGAGTTTAGTTGTTTTACATGTGTATTTTCCTAACATAGTACATTTTTCATGGCTGTCACTTTTTCCTTCGGTGCAGTGGATGTCAGACAGCTAACCTAATTACGAAGGTAACGCTAATGTTATTATAATTAGTTGTAAAAGATAGCTGAAAAACGGCTAACATTTAGCTAAAACTAGCTCTTCTATAGCTAGAACGTTAGCTGCAATTCATATTTGACGTAAGACTTAAGGTTTTGGCAACGTTGATTGTACCCAATCACGGTAGAAGAGTTTTATGAATCTTTCGGAATATTTGATTTGCTGAGCCTATGTTAAAAAAAAATGGCCACTAAGATATGACTTACAAAAGATACAGGAAAGGACAAATTGTATTCTCGCGTGCAGAAAAAGAAGAATGGCAGGAGGGCATTAGGAAGTCTGGTCAATCAGTCCATCGACTCACTGTCCTGAGATCTGTTAACCTGATTTGACTTCAAGCAACCATTTTCTATATTCTGTCAGGCGTTTTGGAGGCTTGATGTGGTCCATCCCTGCCCTGCGCCAAGTGTCAGTATGGATGAAGAAACCCTTGAGGCAGCCATCTCCACCTATGGTGCCCAGTTGCAGCAGGTGGAGACAGCCCTGTCAGCTGGCCTGGACCCCTCCCAGCAGTCAGACCTGCTCAAATTGAAAGAAGATCTTTCTCAACTGATTGAGCTCACAGAGGCCAGCCTAGTGTCGGTCAGAAAGAGTCTACTTCTGGCCAGCCTCGAGGACAGTAATGGCCTGCAGTCAAACGCCTCAGACGCAAACAGTTCAGGTTTGGACTGTGAGTTTGCTGCTTTCTACTCTGAACTTGGGGAGTCTTCGGGTAGCAGCTCTGATACTAGAGAGAGGGACAAGGAGGAGGAAGGAGGGGTAGAGGATGGTGAAGAGGAGGAGGAGGAAGAAGAGGAAGAAGATGCACTCAGTGGTACCAGAGTAAGAGCTCCTTACCGGACAAAATGGGGGACACTGGAGTATCACAATGCCATGGTGGTGGGGGCAGAGCCACGAGATGGAGAAGAGGCACAAGTAAGAGTGCTCTATGTCTACCCCACTCAGAAGTCGATGAAACCCTGTCCATTCTACCTAGAGGACAAATGTCGCTTCCCGGATAGTTGCAGGTAAAGTACCACCCTCTTCTTTGGGATTGTTGTATTAAATATAATGCTGCTCCTGAAATGCCTCATGCAACTTGCCTTTGATTCCTTTGCCTTTGTGACACTTGTGTCACCATGTCAAACGTTTGCGTAATTTATGCACAGCAGCTAGTTTGGCATGTAAGAATCAATGTAGCACAGCTGCTGTGTTGTTGTTAGCATTGCTGGCTCAGGCATATGTGAGCTAACCAATCAGAGGAAGGCAAGCCTTAAAGAGACAGGAGCTGAGACAGGGCATTTCAGACAGGAGGAACACAATGGGGACACTATGGGGAAACTGATGTGTTTTGAGTACTCAAGCATGTAAACCTAGTCTAGTAGTAACCCAAAATAAAAGTCTGAACCTGAAAATGAGTATAATGTCTCCTTTAACTTTTCCATGTCAGCCTTCTTTGTAATACCAGATATTATCCAGCAAGTGTCACCCATTTCCCACATGATGCAGGTTTAATCTTGACCATAGATACAACCAATTATGTGAAATGTTTTTGTCTTTGCACCTTTTATCTAATAATTAAATTGTAATTGATGTGTTAGTCCTGAAAGAATTCTAAATTAGCCAGATTCTAAATGCTATTTCTGAGAATTTTTAAAATTACTAGATGTCTTGACCTGTATATTGTGAGCTTTAGTTAGCCATGTAGTTTAATCCCATGATTGTCTGACTGTGTATATTCCCTTTTATTGAAGGTTTTCCCACGGTGAAGTGGTGTATGTGTCAGAGCTCAGAGAGTTCCTTGAGTGTGACCTCAGTAATCTTGAAGAAGGTTCCACCTGCTTGGCCCGACATGAGGACGGGATCTGGTACCCAGCCAGAATCAAAGGTATACCATTGACATGGCCAGTTTTTGATCATGTGTTTTACAGTAAATGCTGATAGGTTTGGCAACAAATCCACACTCAGATTGACTGAATTTAAGTTTTATCTCCTTGTCATAAAGTAGTAAATATATTCCTAGAAACATCCAAAACTGTAGATGAAATGCTTCCAGTTACTTTGAATGTTTTTTGTCATTGTAGAAATCGACAGCAGTTTCTTCACTGTGAAGTTTGACTCGGTGCTGCTGAAAGATGCTGTGGTCGAGGCTGATGGCATACTCCCGCCTTTGAGAGAAGACGACCCGATTTCCTCCGACTCCGACCAGGACGACACTGGAGATGGAGATGATTTGGCTTATGCAAAAGGTGTGTTTGGATATAAGTGTAGCCATTCCTCTGTCAATCACAATTTGAGCTAGTATTTGAAATCAATCAATTTGAAGTCAAAAGATATATGGTGACTTAATAGGTGTACTTTAATAGAACTTTTGAGGCAAAGTTTAACCCTCCTGTAGTCCATTCTGTGTGCCAGTAAAAAATTTAACATTCTCCCACATAAAGTTACTGATGTTGCTCATTTTATTTTCCTTGTTACCCGACAGTTATGGACTCTGTAGAATCCACAGTAAACAGTGAACATTTCGGTGGCTGGGAGGCACACACCAGAGGAATCGGATCCAAGCTTATGCTCAAAATGGGCTATGAATATGGGAAAGGTAAGTGCAAATACATAATATTAATGACATTTTAGGTTCTGAGGTCTTCTTGTTATTTGTGACTTGCGTAAGGGTTTTTCACGTTAAGGTCCTCTTTGTCACATTAATGCCAAAGCTTTATAACTAATGTAGTACCAATGTTGTGTTTCCGTCTCTTCTTGGTGTTATGACCAAGAGAAGTCAAGTACAAAAAAAATGTACTTGTGCAAATGTACATACTGAACTGACGTTTTGGGA
>OMLP01046463.1:16850-41449 GCA_900302685.1 Spondyliosoma cantharus
GTTGGAACAATGGAACAAGAAGGAGCTGCTCGATGAAGAGCTGTAAGTAATTGCACACCTCCAACTTCTCAGTAAACTAGCCAATTCATTTTCATCCATTAATATTATAAGGCTATCAGGTTCTCTATTATTGTTTGGTTTAAATCCCAAAGCTTTTCACTTTGACAGCCTTGTCAGTCAACAACACTTTATCTCGTCATGTCACAAGTTAAATGCTACTCCTGATATTCTCTGCTGTGACTCTGCTGCTGGCCCCACTGCTTCTACAGTTTGCAAACAGTTTGTAATTGTTGCATCTATCATCTGACTATTGATTTTTTTTTTTTTTAAACCTGACGGTGCGGACAGAGGGCAAGTAATGTAATCCGACAATTCCTGACAACCATGTAACACCGGAACACCGACAACCACACTAAACCCAATGGTATGTATATTTGCTTATTTGCTGAGAGTTGGATGTGAAGCAAGTTAGTTCAGCTCGGCATAAAAACTGGAATATAATCACGTAGATTAACTGACAGTTTTAACTGAGTTATGTTGCATCGAGTAATTCTCTGGTATACCGTAACACACACATTTCTTAACACACTACTCATCACCTGATGAGTCTTTTGACCGGCAACTCAAAGTAATCTCAGGTGGTCCTTGACAAGTCCTAGCTCTCTGAATGATCAACTGTATTACATATCAAAGGGTCTTGTTATAAGGAGAAGAGGTGAGTACAGGTCGTACATCATAAAGTCATTCTTCAAACAGATTCTCTACAAGCCAGATGAGTTCTTGGGGCAAAATGTGAAGCTCATTTTAAAAGGCTAATCTACCAAAACAGCAGCCCGGGGTCATTTTAAGTGTGACTAATAACACATGTATTGGGACTTAGCAAAGTCATCGTCACAACCCATTATGCACAAGACATAGAAAACACGAGCTGTGTATCAATTATTTGTCACATCACAGGATTTGATTGGCCACATGGTTGGACTCATTATTTACAAGGTGAGACCACACAGACATGCTTTGTCATACTTGAGCTACCTTTTGTTTTAATCGGTTACAGGTGGTGCAAGTTACACAAGGTAAGCAAGTTCAAATCTAATCCTATCTAATCCTACTTTAATCCATGTTTTCAGAGTAAACACCGAGTTTTCCACCAATATATTTTTAAAACGGGGTGGTCCAAAATTAAAGGCGCTCACATGCACAGAAGCTCAGTGAGGTTGTGTCTGTCATCCACTTTCTCAAAAAAACAAACATGAACTGTGCCTGCATGCACGTATTGACCGTTTCAGTAACCATTTCCTGGTAGAATACTGCAGAGGCAGACAGCTGACACACTTTGAGTGCTGGTTAATGGGAAGGCTTTCTGCATTTATTTGCCTTGCTGGGTTAGAGATCCGCCTCTATTCCCTTATGAGAGGTCAGTGTCTGGGTGGTGTGATTTTCACCATCTTGGTGCTACAGAGTGGACCGACACTGACGTGATGCCTCCTCTATGTGGAGAGTTGAAATTCAGATGAGGCAGGTCAATCATTTTTTTCCTTCACCTTTTCCACATTATTGCACGTCTGTGCTTCCGCTGGTGTCTGCTTTTCCTCACTTAAATGCCTTTCTCTCTCTCTCTTTTTGGTCTCTGTATGTAATAGAACTGGATGAATGACTACTTTTCAATGTCAATTCATTTTCCCGATTATTTTCACGAGTAATCGTTTAGTCTACAAAATGTCAAATAATGGTGAAGAAATGCTCATCCCAATTTCCCAGAACCCAAACTTCAAATTGATTATTTTGTCCGACCCACAGTCGAAAAGCCAAACTCTTCATTTCCAAATCATAAATGACAACGAAAAGCAGCAAATCCTCACATCTCAGCAGCCAGAGGCAGCAAATGTTTGACATGTTTGCTTGACAAATGACTAGAAATGATTAACAGATTATCAAAGTAGTTGGCATTTCATTTCATTTCAATCAACTAATCAATGAATCGACTAATTGTTGCAGCTCTGCACTCGGTGAAAAGTAGTTGAACTGCAGCCCAAGCACCGTCACGCTGAGCTTTCAAAATGCAGGGACCACATCTAAAAAACAGCACTGTTCAAACCAGTATGCTGTGAGGACCCTCGAACACACTTAAAGTTGTAACTCAGCTCTTGAACCCTAGACAGTGTTTCATTTTAAATCCAATATGCAGGAGGACAGGGGAGCCAAAAATTACAAAAAATAAAGTGTCACTATCTAAAAACTGCACTGCAGTTTCTAAAGCAGACCTCAGCGCCACATTGCTGGCATGACTTCAGTCGGTTCTCTGGGACTCAGATGTTTCTGTTCTTCTCCCTTCTCTCTCTCCAGACTTCAATGGCACAGGGCCTGAGTCCCTTCTATAAAAAAAAAAAAAAGTGTTGAATGTGGGTCTTTGAACATATCTGAACATGCAGGAACTGGGAAGCCCCCAGCCTCCTGAACCAACATCACTGCCATCTGAAGCAGCTGTAGAGGAAGCATCAAATAATCTTTACACCAAAAGAAAAGTTCTACCTTGTGTGAGCGTGTGGTAAAGTCTAATAATAATCAGCTTTGATCCTTTCAGCCACGCATGCCTGGAAAAAGCCATTTGATTGACAAAGTAATCTGTGATTGCAGCCACATACACTGAATTAAATGGATTACGCACATAGGTTGGTCTCCATTGTGATTACCACCCAGTGATATAAATAAAATTAAAAAAACAGGTGGAGCAGTGGGATGAATGTTATATTGTGACATTATTTACTCCCTTTGATACAGATAGATTCAGATTTTTAAAAAGATTTTTTTCAAAGCATTATGAATTTAAAGCTCCAACTCTTCCTGCCCACAGGACTCCGTATTTCAAGTACAACTTTGAAGCACATTACTTCAGTATTTCTGTCTTTGGCTACTTTATACTTCCACTCAACTACATGTGTTTCATAACTTCAGTTATGAGTTACTTTGCAGGTTCAGATTATTCTTTGTTGATAGATTATTACCTGTGATGCACAACCAATCAGATAGTGTTGTGGGTGGGATTTTGAGTGAGAGCATAGATTTGTGTTTACAGACAGAGAGAGGATGCTGCATCCTCTACTTTCATCTGCAATCTGACAAAAAAAAAAAAAACAACAACACATAATTCGGAAAAATTATGAATATTGGCCCTGATAATCATCCAGGCCAGTAATCTGTCCATCGCCGGTTTCACGTGTGGCTAACCTGTCAAACACATCTCATGCGGAGCACGAAAACATCTCGTTATGACGCACGCTTCACCACTGCGCTGCTCACAATTATTCCTGCACAAAAACAATGCCGGCTCCTGTCGTTATCTGGCTCCATTATTAGGCAGTGAATCCAAGAGGCCCCATGGGATTCTGCCCACTGCTAATTTACAAAGACACGAAAACAGCAACCTCTCCAAAAATGGGACACGGTCGCACGTATTCCCCTGATTACATAACAACTCCTGCGGCTGAAGATGTGTAGCTGACTGATCCTGTTCACAACACTGCAGGCTTGACAGCCAAAGCTGGTGGATTCTCCCATATTACACAATAGACAAGGACTACACTATGATCCGACTGCCTGTTAGTCTGCCGAGGCTCTTTATCCTCAGTATGCCTGCGGTGAAGCAGCTTGGCTTTCTGCTTAAAACAAAGTTTGCATAATCGCTCATTAACGATTTAAAACACCGCCTCAGTATCTTATGCATTGTGTACCTACTGTAACAACTTGGAGATATGAGAGAGAGACATTGGAGACATTCATCGGCCTGTGAATGTGCTATAAAAAGGCAAATCTTCAAGGAAAATGCAAGTTTCTATTCATCCCAGCTGGTCACCGCTTAGCTGTTCAGGTACGGCGATTAAAGAGGACGACCAAACAGAGCCGATTGTCAAAGAGTGGCAGAGTGGAGCGCACCGAGAGGAGAAAGCCAGCGCGAAGAAAAGAGGGATTAGAAGATCTTCCCCAAAACTCCTGACAGCAGATTTTCACAATGCTGGGCCCGGCTTTCAACAGCTCTAGTCCAAGGGCTAGTTTTCAAGCAGGTCGGATCAAGTCAGCTTGCTTTAGTGCCTGTACTTCAACAAAAGAAGGAGGCTTTTCCAATTGTCCTTCTGCTTCCAGGTGTTGTTTGAATATCGTGCTCCCGGATGTTTTACATGGGAAACACACATCCGTAGGATCGAATACGTGTCTTTTTTATCAGGGGTTATTTTTAGTTATTGGCATACTCTCCCCCTCTTTCTTCATAGGAGAACGTCATTAAGGTAAAAACTGCCTCAGGAGCGACATCATGAGATTATGTAATATACTGAAGTTCATCCTTATCTGAAAAAAAAAAAAAACTGTGATCACAGAGAAAAGCTGTGCAATCTGGCCAAAAAGACAGAATCACAATCCACAGTCTGCGTTCTTTTATCTCAATTTTGTCTTGAAATGAAGCCCATGAATTTCTTCATTGGCACTATTCGCACGCCAGATTGCATTAAGAGATAGTTCTCCATCCACCATACTGCTGGCTGTAACGCTGCTGCTAGTCAATGAGGCTATGTGAAGTTTGGAAACAGAAGCAAGACGACATTAAAGACCAACATCCCTACGATTTCCCTTAAATCTGGATGGCGGAGGCCGTCGGGATTGATCACGACTTGAAACCGACGGGTCGCCGAAACATCACAAAGCAACGACAAGCTGCAGAGTTACGTGTTGGAGCTCTGCAACCACTTTACCAACGACGACATATCAGCAACTGCGGGGAAAAACAACTTTTGACAACTCAAGCATGTGTGTGAAGCATAACAGCACGGCTGACATACTGACGGGCTGAAATGCTTCTGCCACGATGAGTCAGAACACATATGTCGACGATCCCTCCTGGCTTTATGGTCGTATGGACATTATGCTAGCCAGACTCTCTCTCGTCTGCTGGTCAAGACTCCCACGATCAGGGTGGAGCACGTCTCTCCTCCTGCTTGATGCAGCGCCAAAACAAGCTGACCTCCCTCCACGAAAGCCCCCCTGTCAGCAGGAAGGAAGTTTTCTGTTGTCAGAAGGAGGAGGTCACATTGTGTGTGTGTGTGTGTGTCCTTCCATTTCCAGAAACCAGGCGACATTGTCAGTGCACAATGCGTGGGCCGGGAGATTCAACTGCTCGGTTGATGCCTCGCAAAGGCTCGTATCACACAGGCAGGTCTTAAACTGAGAGGTTTGTTGTACCTGAGTGCACAGACATTGACATTGTCCTTGAACCGCCTGATCACAGGACCACATAGCTTGTAATTGCACACATAAAAAAAAAAAAAGCAGTAAGTAAGCCGGATCTCTCTGTCCTGCACTTTGCCCCCCTCTGTGCTGAAACCTCTCGTGAAACATTTTCTTGATTTTTAGGACTTTACTGATGCATCTCTGCACCAGCACAACGTGAGCACGACTGCACCTGTGAACTATCCGTTTGGGGGGGGGGAAACATCCTGTGGTGGATCCGCAGCACAGAGGAGAAAAACGGAAGGGATGCCAGGCCGCCTGTGACTGCATCATGTTAGTATTGAGCTAAACATAACATACGGAGGGGGATGGGACGGGACGGGACCAGTCAGATTACCTCATCTAGCGCAAATTGTGTTATTATAACCCCCGTTGGATGAGCTGTGCGCCGCAACTGTGTAGCTATTAAATGTCAAGCCATCAGGAATCAGCTGATGATCACACCGGTGTTTTGTTTTCGTCATCAGAGGGGCAAATCATCTTCTTTTTTTTTTTTATTGTCGCTCAGATTTTAAAAAAAAAATCCGTTTTGGAGTTTAGGTGTTAGTCTTGTGGAAGCAGCGGCAGCAGACGAGGTTGAGCTCGCTTAATGACATGAGGACTTGTCTGCATGCGCACCTCCTAATGGATCATTCATAATTCATCCCTGAGACACACTCTCTCTCTCTCTCTCTCTCTCTCTCTCTGTTGCTTTACCACTTATTTCTTTTTGCAACAGTGTTTCACAACGACATGAATGATGAGCCATGCAACTATGAAGTCAACACCCTCAAGACATTGTTGCGACTCGTGCTGTTAAAAGCGTGAGAGAGGACGTGAATGACAAAGCACAAGTGCAGTGTTTCTTTTCTTTCTTTTTATAAACACAGATTCAGCTCTCAGGTAAAAACACTTACATGTTGCTCCTGGTAGAGTGTTTTCCTCCATTCCGGCGGCAGTATCCTCGCTTTCTGCTCCTTTGTTCATTCAAACATGCGAGTTTCGGCTCTTCCTCCCCGGGCTCATTCCTCGGGCAGAACGAGGGGGGGAAACTTGGCCGAGTCACTCCAGTTGCACCCGATGTCCTGAACGAACCGAAGCCAGGAAAAATAAAAAATAAAAAAGCGCCTCCCCGAGTCCAGATACACCGAAAATGAAAAACTACTAAACACCAGCCAGTACCTGCATGTGGGTGGAGGTACGGGCTGCTGCCGCTGGTAGGAGTTTAATAAAAGAGGTGTCTGGGGGAATTTGGGAGAGAGAGAGAAAGCAGGGAGGAGGAGGAGGAGGAGTGAGGGAAGTTTCTCACTCTCCGACACGCCACAGCTGATGCTGGGCTCGTGTGGATGGTCCCGCACTGGCCTCCGGATCGGACTGTACCATTACTGAAAGGGGGGAGGCGGCAACTACGTATTGTTTTGTTCGTTAGATACTCGCTAAGATTTAACGTTGTGAACGACTAACACAGTAACGGCTCAATTAAATACATCTATGTGATACTGTTTAAGCAACCTATACTGTTAAAAACTCCTTTTTTCTATCTGAAGAAAATTGTTGTCCCCCCCCCTCCGTTTTTAATGGCCCCTCCACCCACGAAACTACAATGCTCGCACAGCCAGGTCACAGTTCAGATTCAATATAAACCTCTCCCTCGGAAAGCCTTTGGCGAGCATGCTTGTTTTATTTTCTGCACTGTCGGGTTATAAAAGTACTCTTTAACATCTGATCAAAATGTAGCCATAATAAAAATGTAAGTTTATTATTGAGCAAAAAAAGCTGAGATTGCTGTAACCGTTCTCTGCACCAAACAAACAGGATTTTGCATGTTTTTGTGTACAACGTTGCACTTTCTCTGCACAATTCCAGTGTGCTTTTTAGAATGTGAAAATAAAAAAATACTGTTTTAAAAGAGTCAGCACATTGTGGCTCCCTTAAACGCAATCTGTTAGCACATCCAAGTGACGTTTCCAGCAAAAGCTCTTCTTCAGAAATCTATCCAACCTTCAAGTTGTATATCTGCTGGACGGAAGCAGTGTGGAAAAGGAGAGGTGGTCCACAAACTGTGCAGTCAATGAAGATCTTTCTCTTCGGATCAGACTTTCTTCCCCAGACTACATAGTGCACCTTTAAAGGTGTATGTCAGCATGGGTTCAGATTAAACTAGGACGGCCCTCTCAAAGTCTACAACTGAGGTACAACCATATGTAATGTTAATAATTTGTGGTGGTACAAGCATGAAGAGAAGACTAGGTTTTCCTGTCAGCCTGGTTTTTGTTTTGAATGATGGATGTTTGATGCGTTAAACAAGTTACTCCACCCATGATAGAGGCTACTGTTGTATATTTAGATAGATTTTTAGAACATCAGCGAGAGCACAACCCCGTTCAACACATTAAACTTAAAAAAGGATGCTTGTTACGTAACAGTTTTTAGGTTCTGCTGAGTGTCTTCCCGTCTACCACCTGTGGATCCCTCAGAGCATCTGCCGAGGTGGGGGCTGGGCCAGGGGCTGATCGGCACGCTTGAGAGGGGACACCCCGTCAAAAGGACCCCAGTGGGGCTCTTTTGTGCAGCTGTTGAGTCGTGTTCACCCCCGAACCCCCAAGAGCCACCTGTCGCTGCAACTGGAAAGTGGGGGGGGGTTGAAGGAGGTGGGGGTTGGGTGTGCTTTGGAGTGTGTGGTTGATAGGTTATGCAGAATTAAAGCTGAAAAGAGTGACGGATTTGACCGCATGTCTCAAAGTCTGCTTCCGAATTGCCCTTGATGAATTCACGGCAGTTTGTCAAAGATCCCAGTCCCCCTAAAGTCATTACAGCTGGATGACTTAAGAATTATCTGTAATTGAATCACAGATAAGTTTGTCATTTCATTTACTAGACAAAGGAGCAATCGGGAGTTAAGTTTACATTTCTTTCAAGTCAAGGAACCTTTGAAGGAGAGTAGGAAGCATCCTTGAGTACTAATGGAGGATCAATGGCTTCATACATCAGCCAAAACTCAGGGTTTACAGAAAGATTTTCTTTCTTAGACCACCTTTGCTATTAGTTACCAAGAGCTAGATTATTGTATCATTATATTAAAGATTATTGAGCCTTTATTAAACCATTTCCTGTGTAGCACAAACTCAGCTAATTCAATAATCTGCGTCATAAAAGGAAAATAACAGAATAAATTGGGATATTTTGGATAAATAAATACATCTTTTGTGGTATTGTATAAACTCTATAACATCTGTGGAGTATTCATCAGTGTAGTAAACCAAAAACCAGTGGAAAGGAAACTTATTAAGCTCAGTTGAACCTCATTATCTCACCTTTATAATGCGCAAACATGAAGCAAATGCTTAAATAACTATTTTTTTGAGACTGAAAAATGTTTTAATTGTTGCCCAATATTAGTGGGAAGTAAACAAAGTGCTTCAGAAGCCATAAAAATGAATTATTTCTTTTCGAGTGCGCTGCAGATGCACCTTCTTAGATCTTTTGTGCTGCCTCTCTGGCCAGCGTATTGAAACGCTCCAATCCTTTCATGCTTTCAGTCTTCTCTCTATACCAGCTCTTGAGCCAGCACATCCACACGCGTGCGCTCGAACACCTGTGCACACAAAAAAAAACTGTTTTCTGACAAAGTATTTTGAACAACATATGCCATATTGGGGCTAGTGACCTTCAAAATTGGATGAGAAACACATGAATACTTTTACTGTGTGCATGAGTAGCAAAGAAAAAAAACACTGATCTAATCTTCTTGTCACAGTTTTATTTACTATGAAAACACGGAATGGATTTAACATTATTGTGAGTGAATATGACAAATAAAAAACTTTGCACGTGTTTTGTACAATTGCCTATCAAGTTCAGAGCCTGTATCTACATGAGTTTCTGAGTTTCCTAATACTTCATATCCGACCTAACCCTAACCAAGGCAACCTTGAGTTTTTGGGGAACATGTTTCAGTGTTACAAACAAACCATTACTATTCAACCTTGCACACTAGATAGCAGGCCAGGTGCATGAGCCAGCAGTCTGATAGGAAAATGAAAGGGCTCGGGATTAAAGCATAGCTCAAAGTCAGGAGGCGTGTGTCCATTTATCACACATCACCATACCCTGCTGTGCTAATGAGCCATTCAAAGTAAGGTAGATGCAGATAGGAGAAAATAGCACAGTTGGAGTCCATTATCTGCAGTTCGGATGAAATGTTGCGCGTCTTTTCTGCAGACCGATGAAAACACATAAGTGCATTTTGCGCTGTCTCTCTACTCCCTCTCCGTTTATTGTTTTTGAAACCGTGCCAGGTCTTCTACGCAAACCTGTGAACCTGCGTCGGCTCCATTTGTGAACCACTTTTGTGACCTCACTGCACACAGGAAGTGGAGGCGCCCCCTCCTCCTCCTCCTCCTCCATCCTTCCATCCCTCAGTGTTCAAGAAAGGAGTTGATTTTGGAGCTGCAGCTGCACTCCTCGCTTAACACACACATACACACACACACACACACACACCTCATTAAACTGCCACTGATTGCCGTGAGCATTTTGTGCCCTTGAAGAACGGCAGTAAACAGAGAACACTGGGAATAAGAGAGTAAACAAAAGTCATTACTGCAGAGACGACTCACTTGCATCAGTAAATACACATCCCGGAAACAAGAGGAACCAATTGAAGAGACAGGAACCTAGAGTAAACAAATAAAAAGAAAAGAAAAGGGAGTTGGAAGTAACACACTCTATGGGACAACTGATACCACAGAGGAAGAGGGAGCCGCTGATGAGGGCTTATCTGTGTAAAGATAGCACTCTGAAGCCTGATGCCTGCCTTTCTTTTGCACCTTTTTGATTGTTGTGCTGTTTGAGCTTGAAAGGAGCACAGGAAGAAGGTACAGTCTGAAACAAAACTAACCGAACAAACAACAGTTGAAGCTCAGGTGATCAGGGGTGGGAAGAGCACCCCATCCTGCTCAAGCTGAAGTAATGTAACTTGATTTAAAGCTGCAGTGTGTAGTTTTGGGGAAGAAATCCTCCTACTGTTTTACTTTGTTTATATGTGGCGGACCCTGCCAACTTTCTGGCTTCAAACATTATCCTGGGGACCTCATTTTCCTCTGAGAACAGCTTGTTTATCCAGGTATGGAAAAGATCAATATTTCTGATTTAGTTTTATTACCTAATATTGTAAATATTAAAATGTCTTCTCCAAATCTACATAGTGCTTCTTTAAAAATCCCAGAAGTAAGCTTACTTCCTTTACAAAAGAACAAAGGTAGCTCTTTTGCGGAGACATATTTACTTTGTCACAGCGGAAAACAAAATTCAAATACTGTTTAGCTTAACTGTGCTTTCTCAGCTAATGTCAATGTTAGCAGGAAGGAATAGTCACAGTGCAGCTACTGTAGCTACTTTAAATCAATTTGGCTGATACAGCTTACATTTTATAGTTTGCTTCATGTGTTAACTCTAAGAGGATTGGTTTCCTGATTTATACTTTTTTTTTTTTTAAAGTAAAGAAAACTTTTTAAATTCACAGTGCAGCCACAGCTTCAACCAGGCAGAGCGGCTGTAACAGTGCTGACAGCCAGTGACTGTATGCTGTCAGAGCTCGACAATTTTGAAAGGAGTGAAGAAAAGTGTCACTTCATCCGTCATTTTTTGAAATATCTACAGAGCATTTCCCAAAACTGCGAGTTTTGGGGAAAGACCAGCTCAATGCAGAAAGTCGTTCAGAAACACCTCCCGCGTTGAACCTTCAGGGGCTCCGTACAGAAACCCTCCCTGATCCTCTCCTCTCTGAACATACAACAAATGTGAACCGCTCTAACAACGGCATGTTTTGCACCATCACTTGAAACATGCAAAAAGAAAGCGGTCCTATCGTTCATATTCTAAGGAACGTGGTCACCACCAGCACCGCCAGTCAGTCTAGAGGTCAGACACTGTGTGAATGGCAAGGGTAACCCTCAGCCTGGTAATGAAGCAACAATAGCAGGAATGTTCAGAATGTCCCCAGAGAACATAGACCCAGCCTACGTTATAGACTACTGAATACACTATCTCTGGCTTTGGCAAATGCTAGGTAGCATGTAAGCAGAGTGGGTGGGGGGAGCATAAGGGAAGGGTGGATACGAGGCTAATTAACTATGATGGATTTACTGCTGAAATGTGTTTGTTTGCGGGTCGGCTTCATCTATTCCTAGCTGAGATGTTCAGCAAAAGACGGGCTTTGCACAAAACATTTTGGATGATGTCACCGGGGTTGTGGTTACTTATTGCTGGCTCGGTTCGCCGTCAGGTTTCACAAAGCATCACTATTGCGGTTACCTCATCGCCGTCTCCGCTCGGCAGGGTCAAAGGTCGGCTGCACCTGTAGGGGTCCTGTAGATTCAAATAATTTATGACCGTGTTGTCTTTTGTTTCCTCTCGTGTGATTTAATCAGGCACTACATCACACGTCACACCGGATAAGTGTGTGTGTGCGGCGAGCAGAGATGTAGGGAGAGATAGTGTGGGAGAGTTCCCTGTTTCTTTGTGTTTCTCTTCAGGGTGCTGGGAAAAAGAGCACTCCTCCGTCTGAATCATCTCAGTTTAGTCTGCGGCTCATTGTGGGCCGGGATCTTGACTTGAGCCGGGAGGTCTTGATGTATTCAACTTACTTGTTGTACTTGACCCATCTCTAGTATGGGTCAAGCTCCAAAAACACTAGATCTTTCATTTCAGTGATGTAATGATAATAACTGTGGTGGCATGATCGAGGCTTCTTTTCAAACACTGGAGAGCTCCCGACAGAGCCAAAGGAGACATTATATTAAATGACTGTTTTCATAACTAAATAGAACTTGGGTGACTGACATTCATGTGTACAAATGGCTCCCCTTTGTTCCCCTTTTAAGTCTCATCAGCGTTAAGGCAATTAAAAAAAGCCCCACAAGCAGAGCACTTAGGATCCTGTGGATTTTAAGCTTTAGCCAAATATGAAATTCCGGTTTCAAGAACAGTGTGTACACGTTTTTTACAAATCCAAAACTGCCAACTAAATAGCAGCAAGCATCTGCCATGTCCAAACTCAACCAATAATGCTTAACATAAAGATCCTTGTAATAAGCATCAGTTAATGAGGTAACAAGGCCCTTAAAGGTTCTTCTTATAGGATGCATATTTATATAAGTGTTAATAACACCAGAATACAGATGATTATTGTTAGGTTAGACTCTTTAAAAAAATGCATAGTAAAATATCTGTTAAAATTAATAAGACACAGCTGCAAAAAGCATAGTTAACTGATAATAAATACATAATAAGGTATGTCCATATTTCAATAAAGAAGCCAAAAAATATAAGTAAAGGGTTAAAAGTGACATATTAGGAAAGTTAAATAAACACATTGTACTGCTACCGTAAACAATTAGAAGAAAGTCAAAGTTATTATTAACATTCTTACAGCTGAAACAGACAACTTGTCAAACTCCCGTTGGAGAGACAACATGGCTACCGCTGCTGTCCAGAGCCCAACAAAACCCCCCCGTAAGTTCTGAGATCGGAGCAGATCTCTTTTCTTTTTGCAGCGTAGAGTTTCCACAGTTATTTGAGCTGTTCCACCGATAAGTGGGCGAACCAACCTGTCTTTTGTGGTTGCGCAATAGCCAACGCGCTTCCTTTGGGCTGCAATTCATTTTTGCGGGAAAAGTTTAGCCCGGTGGCCGGCTGAATAACACATTGAGATCGAGGTTTATAGGGAGGCCAATTTATGCGAGGATTGTGGCATTTTCCTACAGCCATTACACTTTGCAAACAGTATTCACTTTATTATAAGTTAGAGGAAATAACCTGTTGACAAATTCTTAAATCCATGATGATACCAGGATTATATAGTCTTATGTTTAGGTTCTTGTTATAAGTACACAATAAAAGTGTTCCTGGTTAACCAATAAACAACACAACCGTTTTTTTTTTTCTTCAGATTTGTGAAGGCTATTTTCAAGTTGATTTACTTTTAAACTGCTCTCCATATGGCGTACAGACGCTAGTTAACACAGCACACCACTCCTCATAAACGCCTCCTGCGCTGATCTTCCCCGAGCAGCTTTCCCTGACCTCGCAAACAACAGGTGGCATCACCGGGGTGGCTCACTTCGCCTTCTTCCACGAGGAATGTGACTCCACAGCAGTATGTCTCAAACAGCAGAGAGAGCCTGGCAGACCATGATGTAATGGTCGAAAAAAAAAAAAAACGTGCTATCGGTTAGAAGCAGGGCCAAAACACGTGGAGTTGGCTCCTCTCTCCGCTCACCCCCGGGGGCCCCTCTCTATTCTCCTTTTCCTCGTCTCTCTCTCTCTCTCTCTCCATCACCCCCAGCCCCTCCACCTCCCTTCTGCTCCACCGCACTCTCTGTTTATGAGTGCATGAATCGCTCCATTTCACTACACCCAACTCCCAGCCCACTACCAATCCCACAACTGTGTCTATAATAGAAGCCCCCCCCCGCCTCCCCATGCTTTCATTTCCATGACAACCCACAATGAGGAGAGAGGGAGAGAGAGACGGAGGAAAATAGCAGAGGCAGGAAAAAACGTGAATGAGAGGGTGGGAGTGCCTTCCCTTGACCCCCGGTGCCATTTGTAAGGAGGGAAACCTTCACTACAACAGCCGGAGTTTCAGCGAGGTTAAACTGGCCAATCAAGAGAGCACCAGCAGCGCCGCTCGGTCATCACGCAAGGTGCCTCTTGAGCAAGCAAGTTAAGTTAATTTTGTTGTACTGCTTAACAAAACAGACTTTACAAAGTGTGTTTGAGGGGGGAAAAAAACAGCCAGAGTAACCACAAAAAGAGTAAGTCTAAAAGCATGCTAACAGCTGAGTGAGGCCATTCTAAGGTAGCTAAATGCTAGCGCCAGCGTGCTAACATACTCACAAAGATTATACACCGACATTTAGCAGATTATAATGTTTACAGTGTTCACCATCACAGTATAGTGCACTAACATCCAAACCACTACAGCTGAAGCTGATGAGAATGTCTAACTTTGCAGATATTTTCACATATGAATACAAGTACACATTTTGACTCGATGATGGCGCTATACAACAATGTTTTATTTGACCCGTGTCATCACAATTCACCCCCAGGGGAACATGAATGTCTCCACCAGACTATCCAATACTTATCGAGAAATGCTACTCAAAACCAAAACTCGCTTAACATCGCAGAGAACCTATAACGGTCATCGCACATGACCACCCTGGTAGAAAAGAAAGCACAGAAAAGGCTAAAGACTGACTAAAGACGGCTAAATTTCCGGAGCTAAATTAGAATAGACAGCGAAAGAAAACATCCTGAGTGGGAACATGACAACCTGGTATTGCTCATGCACGGCACAAGGACAGGAAGTCTCAACAGAACATCATGCGGGTCTGCACCGTTTTTTTCAGCGGCTAGTGTCGCTACAAACAGGTAGCTGAAGACAAGGCACAGAATATAAGGTTAAAAAAAAATCAAGATAAAGACAAAGAGGACAAGGAAGGTGCATTGATTTGTTTTGGTTTCATTTTCATAGTTTGTTTCGTGTGCGTGTAAGATTATGTACTTACTACTTTCAAAACATTAAAGTAAGTTAATGTGTTTCCTTTGTCACCTTTGGAGAGGTCTTCACTGATACTAAAAACTGACGAGCTCAGACATCAGTGATAGATATCATTGATTCTGTGTCGCATGGATGGGTGCCCTCAAGAGCGATACCAACACAACAGGGATAAACAAAGGGTGAAAGGTCTCGAGGTCAAGTCCTAGTGAAGCTTTGTCATGCACACACACATACACACACACACACACATAAGATTAGTAGTTTTAATTCAACTCGCTGGATTACAGCCAGGATTAATTCTATATGCTCACAACTGGTGAGGGAGTGTTTCTCTCCGGCTGTAACCACCATAGCTGTTCGTTAATGGTGTCAGTGTGTCTGGCCCTTCTCTAGCACCAGCTTCTACTTACAGGCTATTCTACTCCAAATTGAGCCGGGGTGTAACAGAACAGATAACATGACGCTGTTGGCTTCCACTTAATTGCTTGTAAGACTATTCCCCCACCTCGTCCTGAGGAGTTGAAGTTAACAAGATAAAATAAAACCAAACGCTCCCGAGGGGCACAAATACCGCGGCAGCAATTAACGTCTTGCATGTGGTGAAAACATTTCCCACAGTCAAATCCGTGAATGCAAATTACGGCAAGCGATCAAAATACTGACGAGTCTCGAGTTTCTTTGAGAGGTGATCCGAATCTAAATGACACCATTTCTGTGCGAGTCAAACATTTCGACGCAGCAAAGTGTCGTCCACCGGGAGTGACGCCGACGCGAAGAATGTGCTCTCAATCTGCCGTCACGTGATCGCGTTGCACGCTTCTGCTGCACTGTGCGGACAGAGGTGTGCCAGTTTAGCAAGGAAATAATGAGGAGGACGGCCCCGACCTCATCTGTGTGTGTGTCTGCATGTTGTAAACGAACAGAAAGCACCCGCAGGCATGTACGCATGTGAGCGCACACACGTTATATAAAGCTCAGTAACAGCAGCCGGCTTGTTAGTGGACTTTGTCGTTAATGATGCATTATAAAAAACAAATGATGAGTTGATAATTAATAGGCCCTTGAAGTGGTGGTGAACTGAGAACCACAGACACGTTTTAATATTCAGAGCGGAATCTGATTCATGCTGCAACCCGCAGTGCTGCACTTTTTTTTTCTTTTTCTTTTTTATCAAATCCTGCAAGAAATGGTCAAATTTAGCTTTCCCACGTGCACGTTGGCAGAAGTCGAGTCCAGGACAGCGGGGTGGCCTGTTCTACGGGGAGCTGGGCGAGGAAGAGGGTGAGCTCGGTAATCCCCGAGGTTGTGGGCCTCCCAGTGTGGCGCCCTCAATCTCAGACCCTGCCAAAACCCCCCACATTATTTGCCTATCAGTGGCTCAGCTCCACCCCCAGACAAAACAGAGATGGAGGGATTTACTGTAGATGAAGAAGAGAAGAAGAACAGATCTCTCCTTGTGTTCCCTCTGTGTCTTCTGACACGTTTGGAAAACCAAAAGAATGTGACTGGAAACCAACAAATCCATCCTGATGACGACAAGAGGATAAATGCGACCTTTAGGACAGAATTTACATCATCGGTGTGAACAACGAGAAGCGCCGCGACCTTGACTGTCCACTCAAGAGCCATCAGACTCGTTGCACCGTTGTGTCTGACCAAAGCAAGCAGTTTGCATCCTATTAGCCGGACAAGCCTAATGCTATTGTGTTATAAAGCTTATTAGAGTAAGGGAGACTCAGGGGGTTGCACTCACATTGCATTCAATTATCTGTAATAGGAAATGAGTCTGAAGTGACAGCTGCTGCCTGCATTGTAGCTGTAGGGTTAGGTGACTCACAGTCAACGTAGCACAATAGCCAAGAAGGTCATTTTTCTTTATTTGTTGATCATGACCAAAAAGCGGCGAGCTCTCAACCACGTGCAACAGAGAGATGTGTGGATTACAAGTACAAGCACTTATGAGCAGATTTAACGAGGGAAGGGGAAGCAATGAGCTGCATCAGCTGCTGTAGGTTCGACAGAAAACCTGCGAGCATGAAGCGCTCAGTGACGCAGCACAGCTTAGTATTTATTATGGGGAGAAAAATCCTTGGGTTCACCATAACAAGGCTTTAAAATTCACGATGAATATTAACGCCTTTTTGCTGTTGGAATCGCAGAAATCCTTCAGTGAAACAGTGTTTTTAAAGTCACGCATCAAGAGAAATATATTTATCACAAGATTAATTTATTACACAAACAACACTGGGAGTGAGGAGGCAGATTTTATCAGCCAAATTCAATTTGGCGTCAGCCTCAAGATTAATTTCCTCTCCGACACCATCCAAGGACATGGCAGGAACATGCCTCGCTTTATTTGTGGTCCCACTACCTTCTAATCTGATCAGCATTCAGAATTATCGTAGAGGTAAATCAAAGGTTTGTCATCTCTGCAGTGAGAGGCCTATTCAATATTTTGGAGCGTGGAGGATGGAGAGTTTGGAGGTTCGTTTTGGATCTTATGATGCTGACTGAAATAATGTCATAAATCTACGAGCAGAGGAGAGGGAAATGCAAGTTTTAAAATGATAGCAGTTGCTGCTGTATAAGGGCTGTAAAACACTGCAGCAAAATCAAGTGCAAGAGTAACTGAATATACATAAATCTTTAGTTATGTGGTGGTTGCTGTTTTATAATATTCCAGGCACTTATTTTGTCCCTTTTGCATTCAAATAAGCATGCCTGGGGACCTTATTCTCTTCTGAGAACAGCTTGTTTATACACTTACGAGTTTGTATTATCACCTCATTAATATTAGAAATATTAAAATTCTGAGTTAGACTGGTTATTCGGGGCCAAGCCCAGTGTCTCAATGAAGTCATACCCCAGAGCACGGAGCTGACATGCATATGTCATTTAACAAGCCACTGTTGAGGTTATCAAAATAAAGAACATCCGCTGATCTCACACAGGACCACTGAGATTACCAGGCAACAATGACACACTGGAAAAAGAAACAAAGCAGAGAATACATGATACAAATGTCTTTTTATACACTTTAAATGTTTCTCTAAAGCCAAGTTTTAACACTTGGACGAGACTATTATCATTATTATTTATCAGACAAAAGTCTGATGTCTAAAACACGAACAAGAGACCTCCGCAGAAGCATGAAACACACAGACAAAGCCCATGTCACTGTTTCTAAGGAGATGTCAACATTGTGAAAACAGATGAGGGAGCACGTGTGGAATCTTAAGACTGCTCATCACCTCTTCCACTCCACGTCACTCCCTTTATAAAAGTTCCTCCCTGTTACAAACACGTGGCTGCGCGCGGATAAAGAGTCAGTCTGGGAGATTTAACGTTCCTGTTTATTATCTGAATGAGATATATTGTACAAATGACCAGAATGCAGAGACGTTCATCTTAAATACAGTATGCCTTTAATAACTTAGGTCCTGCTAAGCTTCCTGTAAAACAGCGTCATCATAAAACAGTATTAAATGTGTTCGTTTGCAGATCAGTATCAATTCTCCATGAGGCAGTTTTTAATAACATTTTTTATGAGGGCATAATTAAAGTCCCACTTGCCACAGAAGCCCTGAGAAAATGTAAAATGCTGGCAAGATTCAGCTTTTTGCATTTTAATGAACAGGCACAAAAACTGGAAGTCGCAGTCGGTATCTTTTAAAAAAAAAAAGAAGACTTCTCTGAAAAGTCAGTTACATTCACCACTGCCTCACCTCCTCCAGATAACACAGGACCAGCCTGTCAATGAACCTGTCCTCTGATGTACACCATCAACAGCCATTAAAGAAGAGTGTCCTCGCTGTCCTCGTTGTGCGTGCTGAGATGGGTCTTCCTTCGAGCCTTGATGGCCGCCCAGAGTCGACACAGCATGCCGCCTCTGAAACAGCAATATTGGACAGATTTTTAACAGATGTCAGTGCAGTTTCAAACACCACCGGGGCTTTTTTTTTTTGATGAAACCCAATCTAACGAGGTACACGGCGCGTTTTCTGCACCACCATCTCCGGGGGGGGTAATCCCCTCTTACACCTCTGCACGGACAGATGGTGCGAGGGGCGATGTGTGGAGACGGCTCACCTTATTCCACAGTACATCAAGTCGTCCCTGGAGGCCATGTGGAGGAGACAGTCCAAGGTGAACTCATGAGAGAGCAGCTAGAAAACAGGATCACACAGGTGAGGATTAACAGTGTGCAGGGGTGAGTAATACCAACACCCTCAGGAGTAGGAAAAAAGTCTGAGCTCTGGTTGAGTTTACCTTATTGATAGTGTCTTGATCTACGAGGACAGACTTGAGCCAGCGCACCAAAGCCTTCACCTCTGGATTAGAGTTTGTCTGTGAAGCCAATCCGCCATCTATAATGCACAAGAGATCACAACCGCTCAGACGGCATCGTGCATGCTGCGCCTCACCTTGCAGATGTTACGCGTAACAGAAACTCCCAGCCTATTCCGAAGGCACGCTGCAAAATCATTATCCAAAAAACGGAGGAGTCAAGTTTGAGCACATTAGCCGATGATCCCGTGGTCTACGCCTCAGACACAAACCAGTCAGGCAGAAATCCAGAGCCTGGAGCTGAGGCGTGGTGGAGAGTGACTGGTACAAGTGTTAAGAAACAGTAATGACAGTCACTGAATTGATAATCCAAAAAGGGCTTGGTCCGTTGATGCGATACTGGTCATGCCGCAGCTTGCGTGGTTGCTCGTCAGGCTGAACTCTTACCAACTCTGACTTAGATCAGATTCGCGTTTTTGGCAAACAACTTTAGATAATGTGATACATTTTCTCCATTTTAAAAGACACAGTATGTAATATAAGCATTAAAAGACTAGGCCTTTGTTATGCATTTTGCTGAGTTGTTTCCAACAGTGTTTAAACCTCACGGTTACATTGCATTTCGTGTAGTTGCCTGTCACTTTAACCCCAGGGGAAACATCACACGATACGTCAGCGTATGAGGAACGAAGTCCAGCGAATATGACTAAATGTAACTCGAATAAAACTTTTAAAGATTGCCTCATCCAGGAGACATTCACGCCCGAGTCAGGCCAGATGGATTTTCATCAGCAAAGGTGGTCGCTAAACAATGAGGACAACAACTCTAGTGATTCTACACTATTTAGCAACGTCTCAAACGATATATTTTGATTTCAAGAGACTCCTAGTGGTAGAAATACAGATTAAAAAATGTCTAATTTGGTATATTTTCTTTTATCGGATATTGCAAGCAGGGGGAAATCAACCAGTTCTACATGGTTGTAACGATCTGTGCGGTTAAAAGCGTTACCTTCAGCGACTGCCGCCTTCCTCAGCGCATCTATCTGTTCCTGTTTCCTCTGGACAGAGCTCCTCAGCAGCTCCTGGTACTCTCTCTCCTTCTCATTCAGCTGACTCAGCAGTCTGGAACCCAAACAACCATCATCACTCAGCAGAAAGCAGTGCAGCTTAAAAATTCAGATTAAATCGCTGTGTAATTAACGTCTAGTGTTCCAGGGCTTTGTGGGTTTTTGCCCCCTCCCCACATCAAAAGTATTTCATTTAAATTCCAAATGTACGTTCATGTAGCGTTTAAATCTGAATCCTTCACGGACGTAGAAATAATGCACACTGCTGCTCATCATAAAAAACAAAACAAAATAAATCACCCACCCTCTGGTTTCTAGTCGTAGTTCTCTTAGTTTTTCACTGAGGGGGCAGTTGGGGTTGAGGGCGAGGTCTGCAGGGAAGTTGGGGCTGGGTGCATACGGGATCTCATTTATGGGCGTTTTGTCCAGCGCGTCATCTGACGCTGCCTGCTGGTCGCAGAGTAGGAGACCTACAGGAGTCTCAGGAGTGTCAGGAGTGTCGGGGTCGGCGCACTGCTCCTCAGGGGTGCCGTCCTCCATCTCAAACGAGGACTGCAGCTGGAGTTTGAGCTCTGAGGGGAAGAGAGGGGAGGGGTGGGATGGATGGATGGGAGCAAATGAATGAATGAACGACATGAATCCCAAAAAGTAAGGGAAAAGAAATTAACCCTCTTCAGGGATTCAACCAAAACGTCTGAACTTGGATCAGATGAAGCTCTACCTGGTAAAAGCACCGTGAGGGCGTCCTGGACCGCCTGCCTCAGCAGGTTGTCCAGAGCAAACATCCAGTGAGGCTTCACTTGTTGTTGCCTCAACACCTTTTTCACCTGCGCACAGAGCACATAGTTTAACGTGATTGTGAGAAAGGGTGTGTTTCACTCAGTCTACTGACTATGAGGAGAATAGTTTGCGCTGACTCTGAAGTGACTTACTGCATCTTGGAAGCTAAACAGCACCACCTGCAGGCTGTTCGGTGACACTGCGGCGGCGAGAAGTTTGGCTCGGAGCTCCAGCAGGCTACTGGTCAGCTGCTTCCTGTCCGGGGAGCGGATGTTTTCTCTCAAGCAGCTAATGAGCTCACTGGTGTGGTCTGCAGTTAGTGATGATCCCTCGCCATGCTGTTAACAGAGCAGAAAAAAAAAAAAAATAGTGGGATACAACCCTTCTATTGTTCTTACTTGCACGTTTTTTTTTTCTTGTTTTTAAATTTTCCAGTCACCTTTGCTCCCCTTTCTCAGGAGTGGCCTTGGAGGGTCAGAACTGAAACATAATAGTGAGCCACGGGCCAAAAGCAAGCAACCATTGTGTTGCGTTAAGACACAAAATGGCGCTGTAGGGGAGACTGGAGAGGCACGTGAGGAAAAAAAAATTCTGGTGAACGGTTTTCTCTCCTGTGTTTATGACTTATGAACAGGTGAAAAATATTTGAGATTTAAAACATTCCTGATTTTTTTTTTCCCCACTTGCCTCTCAAGGCTTCCGTAGTTCTAGGATCCTTCAGTTACTTTCATTTGACTGACTTCCTGCACAAAATGTCACTCGATGATGAAATATAACAATAATTAGTGATGCTACTTATGTAAAGAGCATTTTCACGTCACAGAAAACAGCACACAGCGATTCATATATCAATTGTGACTATTCTTATTTCGTTGCTAGAAAACATCTGGCGGGCTAAAGTCAAACCTTATGGCGGGCTAACTTCACTTTGGGCAGCCGTGCTCTACATTAAGCCTCTGAAGTCACAGCTGTGGTGCTGCACTGAAAACAACAGCTTAGTCTCGTGTTTTTACAGATTAATCCTTGATCCAAGCACTTAAGAAATAAGTCCACAAAAACATTCTGAAATTTTGATCATTACGATATTTAAATGTGAGCAATAAAACCCAGCTTTTATCTCTCAATCTTCATTGAAATATTTCAAGTGTTGCACAAGTTGGCAGTTGGCCGGTGTATGAGACGTACAGTAAGGTGCTGATCGCGTGAGATTTAACCTAATCTATTTCTGTACGTTCGGAACACTGTCCATCAGATAATTCTAGCAGCCTTTCGGAAAGCCAACTTGACCACAACGGGTGAACAGATCAGCAGGATATCAGGCTAAAAATAAAGCGCTAGGACTTCAATGTTACCTGCAGAGTCAGAGTCTGATAATAATGCCTTGGCAGACATTTTCAAGGAGGTTTAGTTTATTGCCAAGTAGGAAACGGTACAAAAGTTGCTCTATTTTTTAGGCCCCTTTGTTACTAGTGAGGCTTTTATTTCTAAGTGGATCCTGGCGAAAAAAACTGAACTGGGGGAGAAAACCGCCAAAGTCTAAAAGTCCTTTTTTGCTTCCCTGGTTGTGCATGCATGACAGCTTTTAAGTTGGAAAACAAAAGCCGGACCCAGTTTAAATAAGTTGACAAAACTGCCTCTAGGCACAGAGTTAATAACTACGAAGCCAACATTAATATTAGTTTTGCCCTCGCTGCAGCGTAGACACTCATGCCGTGTGGCTGTTGGACCACATGGAGGTTTTTTTTTTGCAAAGCCAGCGCAACATGTTTGGACAGTTTGTTTAATTTCAAACTAAAATGGAATCCAGACGTTCAGGGATTGCGACGGGGAAATTTGCACATGATTGTCTTTGGTTATTAGCAAAGACTCTGCCAATCCTGATTTATCTGTCAACATGTCCCTGTTAAAAGTACAAACGAATAGAAGTATTCGTTATGATGGAAGATGTGCAGCTATTAGATTGCACAATAATGTGACATTTTTTTCTTCACCCACCTGAGGCACAGATTCCTGTATATTGAACACCACGAGACTGATGTAGTCCGTGAGGACTCTATGCAGCGTCGCCCTCCTTTCACTGTCCTTCCTCAGCATAAAAAGACCAATATTCTCCTCTGTTGAGGCTGGGCTGCTCATCTCTGACGGCGAGTCCTCTGGTAATCTGGAAAACCAGAAGATAAATTAAAACGGATCAGCAGATAAAGTTATAAAAAAAAAATTCGTATCTATTGAAATGAAAACCCTCAAGATAAAGAAACGAAGATAAGGATGATGAATGTGTAATTTATGGGTGAATACATGATTATCTGTAGACCGTGGCAATGATTAAGCGGCGCTTTGACCTCATTTCTATACCAACACAGGATGTCGCCTCACCAGACGCTTTAACTGAAACCTGTGTGGTTTGCCGCCGACGCAAGATCCTGCAGAACCACGGCTAACGCACATATCGTAAGGCTTTCATCTTCTGCTGTGTGGCACGACAACTTACGGTAGGAAGCCGGTGCCGGGTGGGCTCTCGGAGATTTCATCTGCTCGGAAGGCTGACTGCGGCCTCCTGAGGTCCAGGGAACAGGACAGGTCGATCGAGCCCGAGTAGGAATCGGTGTCCTCCACGAGGATGGAGATGGGTACGGACAGGCTGCGATGATAGTCGGCTGCAAAAGATTGTGGTTTTGATGTGTGAGGGTTAGAAATACCCAGGTACCGGGTCTCATAACAGCACTGACCTCTCATGGGTCACAACAGTCGCAATAACAAAAAGAAGACTGCGTAATTAGTCTTGATAAACTGGCTGATTGAAACAACACATAAGAGACAAAACAGCAGTATGTGGATTTTGATGTATACGAAGGCCTCACCTGAATTAAGGAAGTCTTTAGATTCAGTCTCCTGCTGAGCCCTGGTCTTCTTCCTCGGGGACGACCTGAGGAAGGGGTCCCCCAGCAGCTCCGCCGCCGTGGCTCTGTCGTCCGGGTTGGGCGTGAAACAGTTCATGATGAAGCACTTCGCCGCGTCGGACATGCACTCGGGAACCTTGGGGTGGATCTTGAACATGCCCACCTGGAGGGATTGAAGCATTGACGATCAAAAAGAGAGAGAGAGAGAGAGAGTTTAAAGCTGCATTAAAGACCATCATCCAACGCCACAAACACAGATTTAACGGATATGTTGTCTATTCTAGGGCTGCACAATATATTGTTTGAACATCGACGCCACCATCGCAAGGCTGTGCAAAGTCCGGTAAGGCACATTAACTCAGCTCCTTCACATTTTAGATGTGGTTTTTGTGTCTGCTGCAATCAAACTGAACGTGAAGATTGCAGCACTTAATTAAGAGCAACAATGCTGCCACTGAGTGATCGTAACCACTGTGACTTTGCGTGGCATCGTGTGCATAGCCTCTATCCAGCTGTCCAAGTGTGAACCTCATGGTGGCGCTAGAGGGAAAATCAAGGGCGACGTTTTATGATTTTTATTTTAAAGCCTCGCTCGTGTCCACAACCACTACAAAAATATGAACATTGCCAAATTCAGAACACTCCTTTCACGATGCCATCATAACACCTGCGTGTACAGTATTTACTAAACACACAGCTTTCCCTTATTTACCTTGAACATGGCTGCCTGAG
>OMLP01046463.1:41469-53677 GCA_900302685.1 Spondyliosoma cantharus
CTGAGGACTTCCCAGCTCGTGGAAGGGTGTTTTGCCTGTTGCCATTTCTATAATCGTGCACCCAAGAGACCAGATATCAGCCGGCTTCCCATAACCCCGAGGCCCCTGGTCTATGATCTCCGGGGCCATGTACTGCAGTGTTCCTATTGGGGGGGGGGGATCATCGGAAAAGTAGTTAAAATGAAACCACTGCAACCAGTTCACAGATAAAAAAAAAAAAATACAGCTTATATTTTTAACGTATTTAAGTCAAAGCGCGTGAAACAAGCAGCGTTTTACCAGCGAACGTCTCGGTGCAGGGGTTGATTCCTGCTAATCGCTTGGAGGTTCCAAAGTCGGAGATCTTCAACACTCCACTGTAGGTGTTGATCAATACATTGTCACCCTGCAGGGGAAGACGAATGAGCCACGTTTAGATGCTTCCCAAAACACGACCGGCGAATACTCAAAAGCTAGGACGACCTCTCACCTTGATGTCTCTGTGGACGATCTGATTTTCGTGCAGGTATTTGAGCCCCTCGAGGATCTGTTTGGTGTAGAAGATGATGGTGGCCTCGTTGTCCTTCAGAGGACCCCATTTGGAGCGCAGGAGGGACGACAAACTTCCTGCGAGCAGGAGCGTGGAAAAACGACATTTGCCGATTCGTGTCACATTGGAAAATACAATTCAATTATTTCTCAACAGTGTCTCAGCTACATGTGGCACCATCAGACCCAGCTCTGGAGTGATTGTTGACATATCCTCAGGTGTTTATCTGACCATCACGCCATTGTCTGAGGAGATTTTTCCGCAGTGAGCAGAAGGACTTTGGCACCACCCACTTTCTTTAAAAAAAAACAACCGGCTTCCAGTAGATGTTACACAATCGCCCTTACACATCTGAACACAAGACGGAGCAGACTTCCTTGATTCTTAATAAAGTCATCATCCTGTAACAAAGCCCTGCAGCCGCTGAGGAAATGCTGAGTCGAAAGCAGGGGCAGGGCTTCCTTATGCTGGCACTGTTTTAATTCCAGTGAAATTTCAAAGAACGCTACCGTGACTTATCATTAACATTCCACTGCATAAAAATGGATTTGTAGACTCCTTGAAAACACCGAGTACATCAACACTGACGCATTAGTCTGGCTCGCTGTGTAAAATGAAAGTGAAGTACATCAGTATAAGCAGATGAAGCAGAATTGCTGATCTTCAGGTTTTCTGATATAATGACGCCAACTTTGTTTTGAGACATCCTCAGGCGGTTCTAGAAAGACAGTTTCCTGTTTCCATTTGCAGTTTTTTTAAGTTTCATACCGCAAAGTGCAAGGTGTCATTTTTGAGAAGTCGCACCGTTTCTCTTCAGTGTTTTCACATCAGTGTATACCTGTGTAGATTTAGCTAAAACACACGCTCCTATTCCCTGAAACTAAATATACTAGAAGTTTAAGATGTCAGGGGTTCATACCTCCGGGTACTTCCTCCATGAAGATCTTGATGAAGCCATCCTGACTGACAGAGCCCAGGTACTGGACAATATTTCTGTGTTTTAGCCTCTTGTGCAGAGCGATTTCCTCATGGAGGGGCTGCGAGTACCTGGGGGGACACAGAGAGACACACAAGTGTGACTGTGAGGTTTAACAACAATACAACATCACATGTGATAGATATGATACTCAACCCCAGGCCGCTGAAAAGTCAGGGGAAGTTTCGGTTTCAAGTCCACAAAACATTTCTGGAGCTTCAGAGCAGAACAGCATTGTAGCATTCTTCTAGACAACTGAGGTAGCTGAGGACTGGAGACAACCGGATGATAATGATGATAGTAATGATGATAATAATAATAATAATAATAAAAAACAACATAAAATGTCTCCATATGGTTTGTGCAATCTGATCCAAGTCTCCGGAAGCCCTGAGATTCCAAATGGATTTTAAAAGATGATATTTATACCCTCGAAGCGAAGTTGCTAAGGCTTTTAGCTCAGCAGCTACAGTGAAGAATTCAGCTTTAAAAAGAGTGTAAATAACATCTTTTCAAAACAATTTGGAATCTAAAGGGGTTCTAGAGACCTGGATTACTTGACAAGCTGTATGGAGCCATTTAAAGTGACTTTTTTTTTTTTTTTTTAATTTCAAAATAAGTCCCCGTCTGCGTCAGACGTTCAGGAGAATGACGCAACTCTGTTTTGCTGCGAGGCTCCAGAAAGTCATTGACATGACATTCCATCATCATGAAGATGAGTAGATCATGACTGAGTCTTTTATTTTTTTTGGTGAACTGTTCCTGTAAGTCTGTTGACTGTGCATCACAGACGACACAGCCTCTCTGATACGTGCAGTTTATACTGTGTTAGCAGAAAGAACAAACAAGGTCGAACAAACAAATAAATGAAATGGTCAAGAGGAGCTGATTGCTTAAGCTTTAAAAGCTTCCAAAAAAAAAAAAGGCTTACACATTATGTCACATGACAGCTGCTATTGCACCACACTAGAGTGCGTTTTTGTTTTTTTTACTCATTCTCACTGTCCGTCTCAGTTCAGTTTACAGGATCTGCTCCATTTCGTCTCTTTACGTCTGGATCATTGCCACACAAAGACTAATTTGACACATTACCTCTCAGTTTGACTAATTAATGAGTAAATCTCATTAACATCAGATGACTGACAGATGGAGATAAATACCGTGCTGCGTCTTTAAAACAGAGAGGTTGGGCAAATGCTTAAAAAGTGATTTAAATATCATGTTTCCCTTCAACCGAATCTTTTATTTAAGCCTCAGCTCTTTGTGTAGATTACAGAGTAACAAGCAAAGAGGGAAGTGTATAAACACTCATCCATCTCCCCAAAGATTCCTGAAGAGCACTGGGGATCTTGAGCACGCCAGTGAGAGTCCCCTCTGCCAAATCCATTCCCGTAAGGGTTATTTTGGAAAAAGACATTCTAGTGAAGAACAGTGCAGCTCTGTTTCCCAGTAAGGGACGACTCTGAGTGGGAAAAAAAACCCAAAAAACAGTGGGAGTGTTCTCATACGTGCTGTCCTTCTCTGGAATTTCCTTGATGGCGATGCGGACTTGGTTGCTCAGATCCCTCCCAGCGTACACCACGCCGTACGTCCCTTTACCCAGAACCACCTTGTCGCCTTTCTCATTGGTCTCGTAGATGTACTGTGGAAAAAAAAAAAGGAAGCGCTTGCATGAATGAGAGGGCAGTGACTGAGAGTAAGAGCACAAGCGAGGCGAGGAATTTCACAAGCAACCGCAAGTAGCAGAAGTGAGAAACGTAGAGAATGAGAGGACAGATGTTTCATTCATTCAAGTCCCAAATTTACGCAACCAATACAAAAACAAATATGAATGTTTTTTTATGTGTTTACACAAACAGATGCTACACACAAAGCCAAATCATGTGGGAAATATGAAGGGGAATGTTTCCGCTCTTGCGAATCTGATTTTCACGCAGCGATTGCAGTTGTGTTTTTTTGCATGTTGAGGCAGGTGAGAGCTAAAATAGAGCCGCTCTGCGTCAGAGGAACGAGGGGCCGGCACTGACCTCTAGTATTTCCCCGGTGAGATGGTTCAGGTCTGGAGCCGGTTCTTTAGCCTGCTGGAGCAGAGAGTTGACCAGCTCGCAGAAACTAGAGAGAGAAAAGTGCGAGATGGGAACATGCTGTTAACGATGGTGAGATAAAGTTCTAGTGAAGAACTAAATATAGTCCTAGTTTTTGTTTCATTTCATTTTTTTTTATTTTCAATTCAGTTTAGTGTCACATAGTATCCAGAGTGGGTTTGCTCGTTTCAGTTGAGTTTTTTTGTTTAAACATTAGACATTTCCAGCATAATTTCATTTAAATTTCATAATTTTTTAAAGTTCAGCTCCACTATTACCGCTACGGAGCATTTATCTACTTTTATATATACGTCTTAGCGCACAGGAAGATGCAAATGAACGAGTGCAAGCATGCAATCGTCCTGCGCATCTTGCTGCTACGCCTCAAAGCATGGCAGCCTGTCGACAATGGCGGCGGGATGCAAATCGACACTTAAAAAACAACAATACAACCGTTGCGCACACAGACAGATGAAGGCTTTTATTCCCAATCTTCCACCTCTAAAAGAAAACTTTTCCCTTCCGCTGTATTGAGGTGGCAACAGAGACTTCTGCAGAGGATATCTCAAAGCTGATTTTATCTGCAGTGTTAGAGGCCACAAGAGGTTAGATGGATTTATTTGACGTCGGGGATTTGGGTAAACTGACTGTTTTGACTGTGAAAAAAAAAAAAATCTCTCCTAGGGTGATTTCCTGGATGGCAATAAAGGAAATATGACTCACACACTGAAATTACATCACACTCATTTCTCTCCATTTGCCTGTCGTTCTCTGATTATCTTCTCACACCCTGTTATGATGGACAGTTCGGCTTTATCTCGCCAGCCAGTCGGTAAGTGAGTGAATCATTCACACTGACACACACTGACACACACTGACACACACACACAGCTTTACATTTTATTAGGCACTCACCCTTTACAGTGGAGCTCGGAGGGGAAGCAGAGCTGGAAGTCATCCGAGTTGTAGTGGACGTACAGGAAGCAGCTCCGCTCATCGATCTTTGAAGCACTTCAGAGGGGGAATAAAAGCGTATTTAGGAATGATTTTTACTCTTCAAATAATCATTATCCCTCATTTATTTGTTCTGAAAATGCTCGGCATGGCAGTGTTGACACTGATTAAAAACAGACTGTATCCATCTACCCCCTCTTTTTCTTTTTGTTCCAGGGAACAAACGGTTTAATGTTTGAATTACAAAGGGTGTCAGGGAAAATTGATTAGCTCACGGAGGCCCTTCATCAATGATTAAAAGGCCTTTCTTATCTTTCCCCAAACACAGTGCGATCTGATGAAGTTTGTTTGTGGTGTTTGAAGTGACCGAGCAGCTCGCTGTTTTGGGGTATTTGTGGAAAAATAGCCCGAGTGGCAAATCGGCAGACAAAACCTAAAGTCTAAAGTACTCAGCAGCCTTGACCGGCAGCCCGGGAGGAATCAACTGAAAAAAGCAGCAAAGCCTGAACCCATATTGACGGAACATAAATCTGACTGACGGCCAAGGTTTCCCAGACGACCCGTATGTTTTGGGTCGTCTGGCTGCAGGCCCGATCACACCCTGAACAGAGAGCAGATATTTGAGGAGATGTTAGCACATGCCGTACTCCACTTTACCTCACTCCCCGGATTGCAGAGGCTGGGAAAGTCCACTGGTGTAAGCCTTTCTGTAGAATCAAGGATGAAGTTAAAAGCACAGGACAAACACAGTGTGACTGCTGACAGTCGGCACGTTACGCATGACAGAGCAGCTTGTATTTGCATGTACATGCAACCTGAGAGAGATAGAGTCAACAGGTACGAAGTCAGTCAAAGAACACACCCACGTACTCACCCGATTAAACATTCACTGGATCATAAAGTGTGCGAAACGACGGTTCTTCCGGTTATTATGCAACTTATTCAGCATTATGTGTGAAAGGCAGGTACTCGGAAATGTGTGCCGAGATGACAAGCTGCTCTGGGGTTGAGTGTGTGTGTCTTGTGTGTGTGTGTGTGTGTGTGTGTGTGGGGGGGGGGGGTCTGCATACCTTAAAGGCGGTAACATGTTTCAACTGGACAGTGCGGCTTTCATCCTCCTCGCTCACACACACGATAGCCGGTTGCAGGAGTTTACTGGGCTCCAGAACGAGCACCTGGAAAGCAGCAATTGAACTGAATACATCTCATCATGTACAGTAGTGGCTATTAGGTCTGAGAGTAACAATAACAGTCATTGTCCATTCATCTGTTCATTTTCTTGATTCATCTGTGAGTTGTTTGGTCTTTAAAATAGATGGGAAAATGATGAAACATGCCAATCAGTGCTTCCCAAATGACTTCCTCAAATGTCTTATAATATCCACAACACAAGACATTTAATTACCCGTCATAAAGGAGCAAAGAAACCAGAAAATATTCACATTTAAGGAGTTGGAATCAGAGAATTTTCACTTATTTTCTTTAAAAAAAAATCACTCAAATGTATTCATTTGATTAAAAAGGTACAGTTCACCCAAGTACGCATCTTCAGTCATCATATTCTCATCCTCATGCCTATTCAAAGTTGAGTGAAGTTTCGTAGTCGACGAAACATTTCTGGAGCTTCGCAGCAAAAACAGAGTTGCAGCATTCTCCTTAACAACTGAAGTAGATGGGGACTTGTTTTAAAGCAAAAAAAAAAAAGAAGAGATGTTATACGCACACACTCAACTTGCACCGGAGCTGGTTCAGCCGCTTCAGACGGGATGCGTGCCAACACTCTTTGCAGCTACAGTTACAGTTTCGGTTTTAAAAAAAAAAAAATCAGTTTGGAATCTCAGGGCTTCTGGAGACTTGAATGATGAGCTGGATGAGATGATTGGAGCCAATTTATAGGGATTTTTTTCCTCAACTATTTCGACTGTTTGGGAGAATGCTGTGACGCTGTTCTGCTGTGAATCTCCAGGAATATTTTCGAATCATCATTTTTGGTTGAACTGTTCCTTTGAGATTCAAAAACGGACAGAGCCTCCTCGCGTTTCTAGCGTTAGCGTTACGGTCAAGGCTGTCGGCGTTGCTTACTGGGCAGCGGGCTGTGGAGTCGGTGGGTTTGCAGGCCTGCAGGAGCAGCTCCATCCAGAAGTCCACGGTGTCCTGCTTAGGAGCCCTCACCTCGGGAGGCTTGGCAAACTGACGGTACAGGATGAACGTCTCCATAATGGACGCCACATACCTGAAAGAAAAACACACTCAACTCATTCATTTGCAATAAATGAATATGGAAATGAGACCAGAATCCATCCAATGCTTTCCAAATCCACAGGGGTTTCTGATTTATTATTCAAACCAATCAAATGAGACTACAACGACAACGATGATGATGATGATGATTAAAAACACCCTGATCTGCATGATTACTGCTAATCAAGACCTGGTGCTTGAGCCTCACCAGATAGGAGCTTTGAGCCTGTAGAGTTTCTCAGAGGCCTCGATGACTTTCCTGTGTTCGTTGGCGAGGATGTTCGCTCCGAGGTAGAAGCCGACATCCCAGTAGGCCATCATCTTCTCCAGACTGCCCTTTCTGCCCAGCAGGGTGCTCAGAGTCACACCTGGACACCAACAGAGAACACACAAGTTATTAACAAATCACTCGTATTTCCAAGCTAATAGGCTAACATGTGCATCAATATATTGTACATAGCTTTGAGCTTATCCATCTTGCAGGCTGCAGAACCGTAGCAATCGAGTGCATTAAGGCTTTTTTTTTTATCTACACACACACTTTGTACATTATTGGCATTAAATAGGCCACGTGTGCTTTAACACTCATGGATTCTGTTTGAGGAGTCAATTCAACAGACCATCGTGGGCGTGTGTCAGTCCAAAGAACATGTCCTGATGCGCATTGTGACATTTAGCTAAAGTAATATATGTAGACAACACTCAAAACACTCTCCTACATGTGCCAGGCTGAGTTTCATTAGTCATCGAGCATGCCCCCGTTGCACTTGCCCCTGGGGGATTCCCCGCCACCGTCTTAAGCGTCGTTCCATTTGTCTGAAAACACTGAAGTCGACTTGGGTAGGCTCAACCCTCAGAGCGGTGTTTACAGAGGTGTGTAGCACCCATAAAGTACTGCAATAACGCCATTTGTGCAGGTAACATATGTAAAACTCAGTTAAAGCTAGCTAATGATCTCATTTCCATCCATACGGAACTTAAGGATGAAATTACTTGGCCGTTTGAGTTTGTCCGACGATTCTTACAAGGTCTTAGGTCGGCTTAGATGTTCACTCGCCTAGTTAGCAGATTGTTTCATGAGAGGTGACACTTCATAATAATCACTAGTAAACGGTAAATATATAGTTAATTACACTGCAGAAATGCTCGTTAAAACATTTATCAAACGCTTAATAAATTCTTTATAAACTATTTAATTGTCCGTCAAGAGTCATGTAACTGCTAACTAAAGTTTACTTAACGATGACTATTCAAAAATGTTACCCGTTACTAAATTCTCATTGATTAGCTCCATACTCTAATTGAAAAGCTTGTGATTTTCTTGATTCCCAACTTTGTCTGCAATATACATTTTCTTTGTGATCATCTGTATCATGATGGTCACAAAGAAAACGTCTTAAATGGGACACTAATGCAACTAAGCGTCGGCGTATTGCAATTGTCCGCAGAAGACGCCTTCGCCTGCTGGTATTCATGACGAGTCTACAACTGGCCGCCGATCCCTGGTTGTTTGTTCTGAAAGTGTACAAGGGCATGTGCATTCCATTTAAATCCACCCCGCTCCTCCCCCGCCCACTTTCCCTCCGCTCTCCGAGTGGCCTCGGGTGACATACGCTGTTACGTAATGCTGAGGGTAAACGATGGGAAGTGGAACTGCCAGTGAAGCTGCTTTTGCACTGAAAGCGAATAGTGGTCAAACGATTCATTTCAACAGCCTAATGAGAAGAGTTTGTGTTCTGCAACATAAAGTGCTGTGGACCTTTGCGACACACTGAATGGGAAAGAATCCGAAAGCATTACGCACCGATTTTGCGCAGCTCGATGGAAGTTTCAAACTCGTGGCCGGCTGCCATCAGGAGCACCACGTTGTTGATGCCGGAGTGAAGAGTCGGCTCCGTCTCAAAAGCTTTTCCATACCTGACAGACGACAGAAAAAAAAAAAAAAAAAAAAGTACAGGTGAACTAAACTGAACCACTGACAGATAGATGAAGAAGGTAACATCAGAATAATGAGGCAGTGCAAACTGCAAACACGTTCGGGCAGCAACAATCGCAAATGACAGCAGCTAATCGGTAAGCGCTATAGTGACAGACAAACTGCACCCTTTCTCATGAACACAAGGTGTTTGTACCAGTAACAGGCCTGGTCCCTGCTGCGCTGATCGGTGAACCCGGAGCTCATGAACATGTCTTTGTAGATCCGGCCGCACAGGCAGAAGACGTCTGACGCCACCTTCCCTCCCGACTCCACAATAGGCAGAATTAACTCCAAAGCCTTGTTGCGATCTCCAGGGCGATTCCTCCTGATTAGGGAAGATTACATGATATTAGCGGCGATGAGCTCACGCGGAGCTCTTTTGTCTCGACGACACAAGGCAAATAAAGGCTTCAGGCTGAGAGTGGCACAATAAAGGACAGAGCTGAAACCAGAGAAGAGATGACAGTAGTTCGATTAAGACTGCTTGTAAAAACCAAACATGAATGCAGGGAGAGCTGTGTGGGTACCTGTTTAGAGCAAATATATAATGAAACTTGATATTCTGATGTCCCGCCACCAGACACATGGGCAGGTTGTTCAGCGTCTCCACCAGTTTGATTATGGAATCGTAGTCCTGAAGAAAGAGGGCGCAGGATTACAATGTATTATTAATCGCGCTCTCATCGGACGCCGGCATTTAATACGGTATGTCATTAAAACATTTATTACTAAAATTCATAATGGTTGTTTTTTGTTACACCCACACTTGACATTAGATCTGATCCTGGGATTTGGTTCATCATGACTCCTGCGGGCTCGAAATAATGTATCGCTCATACTTGCTCATCGTCAACGGTAATAGAGCTCAACAGTGTGGTTCCGGAAGTGAAAATGCCCTTCATATTCTCCATAGGGATTCTGATTATTGGCCATAATGTCGTAACCATCCAAAGTAGACTCACCACGAGCTATGAGATTGTGAAACGATGGTATATGATCATGTAGAAGCCACAAGTCCGTATGGTATCAACCTTGTTTTAAGAAAAACACAAGTACTCCACTACCCACAATCCTATAGTGTAACAGCGACATCTCTGATTGGTGGAGCTCGCTGTTACCATGGAAATGTTTACTGAACCCGCAAATTTCATGTTGGCTAGTTACTGCTAACACTGAACTCTACGATCGTTCACCACAGAGCTGCCATTGATTCTGACCTACTGCATTTTTTTAGACATGAGAAGAGTTTCAGAAGGGTTCACCCCAACATGAAGTTTGCGGGTTCTGTAAACATTTCCATGGTAACAGCGAGCTCCACCACTCGCAATGGTTTATGGGATGAGTAGTTCCTTTACTCTTAAGATAATTATATACACCAGGGGTCACCAGCCTTTTTGAAACTGAAAGCTACTTCATGGGTCATGAGTCATACGAAGGGCTACCAGTTTGATTCACTCTTCTGAAATAACAAATTTGCTCAGTTTGCCTTTAATGATTAATGACCTCATCTATGTGAAGACACTGATCACGTTAATGATTTCTCACAATAATTATCAACAATGACTTAAGGTGGGAAACAGATAATATCAATATTCAATTTTCATTTTTAGAACAGGCCTGAGGGCGACTCATGTGGTCCTTGGGGGCCACCTGGTGCCCGCGGGCACTGTGTTGGTGACCCCTGATGTACACAGTCTTGTACCTTTTGCTTTTTTCTCCATTTTTTTTTTTGCGCTGAATAAATGTTTTATGGTCACAATTCATCTCGTAGCTGATTGGCTCGGTTCCAGGCTTAAAACTCTTTATATAAGGATTTTATGAAACGTCAATGGAGCGGTTAAAAAAGCGGGCGGTCACTGTTGTGCTCTGTTGCCGCCCCTAAAGTCGTGACATCATCAGTGGCATCATCAGTTACATCATCAAGTCAGACACACAGAGACTGTGTTACAGTTAGCATCACAGAGCAGAGGGAGAGAAGGAAAGAGGAATAAAGAAAAGAAGAATAAAGGGAAGGAGGAAGTAGAGAATGTAAATAAGGGAACATGTGAGACACTGACCCTCCTCTTCTCCTGCGTCACGGTAACAGGCGTGCTGCTGTACGGACCCCCGGGCTGCGGAAAGACGCTGATTGCCAAGGCGACAGCGAAGGAGGCGGGGTTTCGTTTCATCAACTTGCAGCCGAGTACGCTGACGGACAAATGGTACGGAGAGTCTCAGAAACTGGCTGCTGCCGTCTTCTCATTGGCCGTGAAACTGCAGCCGTCAATCATCTTTGTGGACGAGATAGGTAGAGCATGCACACACACTCACTCACCTGTCAATCACAGCTCCACCGATCATCTGTTTCCCTCTTTCCTGAGTCTTGATGCTAAGCTAAGCTAAGCTAACTGTTTCCCACTGTTTCCTGAGTCTTGATGCTAAGCTAACCGCTGTACTTCTGTATAAATGCGTGACTGCTCCTTTAACAGACTCGTTCCTGAGGAGTCGCTCAAGCTCCGACCACGAAGCCACGGCCATGATGAAGGCTCAGTTCATGAGTCTGTGGGACGGACTGGACACAGACCACCACTGCCAGGTACACAGAGACACACACACACGATCAATAAGTGCTCAGTGCTGATATATTGATCTGCTCTGTCCGTCTGTGTCACCCGTCTCTCTCTCTACCTGTCTCACCTGTCTGTCAGGTGATCATCATGGGAGCCACTAACCGTCCTCAGGATCTGGACTCTGCCATCCTGAGGAGAATGCCCACCAGGTTCCACATCAACCAGCCTGTATGCACACAGTCACTCAACACACACACACAGACTCACACACACACTCTCTTACACACAGTGTGTATAATATTGAATCAGCAACTGTTTGTTGTTTACAGAGTCTGAGGCAGAGAGAGCAGATCCTCCACCTGATCCTGGAGAACGAGAGTGTGAGTTCAACACAACGTGACAACATTCACGCAACATAATAACACGGCAACATGGTGGATGATGTGTTTACACCTGTCTGTCTCTCTGCAGGTCGATGTGTCAGTTGACCTCCTTGATGTTGCCAAGGAAACGGAGGGTTTCTCAGGAAGTGACCTCAGAGAGATGTGTCGTGACGCCGCCCTGCTCTGTGTCCGAGATTTCGTCCACGCTCAGAACGACAGGTACCTGTCTGTCTCTCTGACTTGTCTCTCTCTCTCCCCCTGTCTGTCTCTCTGACCTGTCTCTCTCTCTCCACCTGTCTGTCTCTCAGTCCATCAGAGGACTTCATCCGTCCAATCAATCAGACGGACCTCCACAAAGCGATCAGTAAGATGAAGAAATCTAAATCAGCAGGACACATGGCCCCACTGCACGCTGCTCTGGACTGAACACACACACACACACACACACACACACACACACACACACACACACACAGACACACACACACACACACACACACACACACACACACAC
>OMLP01046465.1:2334-14097 GCA_900302685.1 Spondyliosoma cantharus
AGTTTTGAATTCCATGCCCTCTTGTGTCTTGTCAGTGTCTCCTTTGTGTTTGGCTCCCTCTGTCTGTTTAGGTGTTTTCCTCTGTGCCTTCTCCCCTCGTTACCTCACCTGGTCTCCTCCCTCCTCTCTCCTCACCTGTACCTCGTCTTGTCATTAGTGTCTGTGTATTTAGTCTGTCTCTTCCCTGCACTCCTTGTCCGGTCATTGTCTTTGTTTCCTCGGTTCTTGTCGCCGTTGGCCTTGTGCTTGTCTGCGTCATCCCTGGTCAAGCTTTCTTGTTCCTGCCTTGCCTTGCCCCTCTCGTGTCTTAGGTTGGTGTTTCTTGATTTTGTTTTTTTGCATTTTGCTTCTTTGTTTTGAACTTTGCATTTTTGATTTGTATTTTGTAGAGACCTTTTCTGTTGCACTTTGTTTTGCCATTTTCAGTTGTTACTTTGTTCTTGGCGTCTCAGCTTTTGTTAATTAAAGCTCGCTTTTGTTTTCCACTTCCTGGTTGTTTGAGTTTCTGCATTTGGGTCCAGCTTCCATCCCCTTTAGTCTCCCCTTTACTTCCGACGTAACAAGGTTCAGTATGTTATATGAACATTATTCCTGAGTCTCTGTGACATATTAGGATGATTTTACGGCCAGTTGCTTTAGATTTCTTACATATTGTACCTTTTACTGTCCTCCATGTTACGTTGCATTCGTATCTTAAAAGTGGCACTTTCGTTGTAATTATGCTTTTATGCGAATGTTTGACTCTGGTACATTCACAAAAAGACCCTAGGTTGCATTTTGGCAAGAGTTTCACTTTAACAACACTCATTCCTGACGATTGGGTAGGAAATCTGATCTTGACCTTGACATAGCAGTTTGATAAAACTATCCCAATTCAAAGTTCAGTAATTCTTTATGGGCAGACGGTGTTTGCCAGGGATGTTGGGATGAGTCTTAAAGGAAGTTAAGGACAGAATCATAACAGCCACTGGCATGTGTTATACCTGTATCTCGTATGCATGACTCAGTGAGCATAGATAGCATTTTTCACATTTTAATATTCCTGTAAAAACATCTATAAAAAATTATGAACTGTATCTACCATGCCAGAGTTGTCTGTTTATTTGAATGATTGCTATGGATTATGGGCAGCCATAAAAGATAGTGGAGACAAATTGATGAAGACAGCTGTGGAAAAAATTCACCTCACTGAATGCCAAAATCTAGACTAGAGGCACGTTCTTGTATATTTGGAGAGTCAAACTCCAAATATAAACCTCTCATGGGGGGAGAACGTGTACACCCTGTATGCACATACAGTGATCATCTCCCCCATTCGTACATGACAACCACAACAAAGAAACATGCAGAATGAGCAAACTTGACTGGATTGTCATGGTTTGTTTCAGGGATTACAAGATGATGACATGAAAAACAAAATGAGGAATAAATAGATCACATTCGGTTTGTCTGTGAGGAATTGACACTGCTGAGGCACTGACTTCCTGATCAGAGATGTTGCAGTGTTGCCGCAACAGTCTCATACAATTCAAATACAACTAAAGACTTTTTTGCTGTGCATCTCTCCAGAATAACTCAAATTGTGTATATAGACAAAAAGAGGAGCTTATGAATGTTTGTTTATGAAAAAAATCCAGTACCAGCAGGGACATCACGTCTTTTCGTCAATTGACAATCATTTTGGTTTTCAGGGACATTATTTTACACCAACTGCACCCAAATATTGCATGACTAAGAGATCTAATTCTGCCAAGTTCTTGGAAAAGAAACAAACTCAGACATCTAAATCATCTTTGATATATGATGATCACTAACGTGCTAACTTGCCACAATGTTTCTGCTATGTAGATTCCTGTATTTGTTGTTGGCCAGTTTTCACAGGCTTTAAGAGCTCTTACCAAAACAAGTGCGACTCCCTTTCCGCCAGTACAAACTGAAACAGAAGCACTGTATTAGCCAAGTACATTTTATACCCACCATTGTTTCTCCGTAATTCAATGTAAGTATTAGTAGTAGCCAGTGCTTCTCTGGCATCTATAAAACAGATTGAAGCCTGGGGCCTTGGCCAAGATATCTGTCTGCTGACTTAACAGTGTCCAAAGGAAATTCAGCTCTAACTGGTTGAAATGACAACACTACTGTCCCTGGGCCTACCACCAAGCTTAAGGAGACACTTCTTTAGAATGACTAAACTAACACACATCTAATGTTACAGCCGTGTCCCTGGTCTCAACCGGTTACCCCGTTGAAGTGGTCTCTCACTTGACAGTCGTTTTGCCACCGTCATTCCCTCCTCCTCCTCCTCCTCCTCCTCCTGATATGAAAGTAATCTCATATACATGTCACCTCATATGTTGACATGATTTGTAAAAATTAAAAATGTAACATATGGTTTGCAGAAAAGTACAACACCAACTATCAATCCTAACTATCAGCATGGCTAGATAACACTAAAGGTAAAATATTCAGTGAGTCAGAGCCGAGGCAGCAGGTGATTAATGACTCTCTCAAAGGAAGGTATGTAAATGGAGTTATGCGTTTGGTTTGAGTGGCTGCATCATGTTTTAAACAGATATGTTAAGAAAGATAGCAACGTCAACAGTGGAGCCACACGCAGCACCGACTGTACGGCTACATTCATCATTATAAGGAGAATTTTGTTCAATTTGATCACAAAACTCACTTAGAAAAGGGCAGACACAAAAAGACAAAAGACACAGCGGTCTGGTGTTATACTTCAAATCAATAAGATTATCCTTCAGAGGAACTGTTCACAAAGATCCTTTTTCTGCAGAGTTTTCAAACTCAGCCTCATCGTGACGTCATCAACGTATATTTGATTACATTTTCTCATCCCGATGAGATGGAGGCCCGTCTGCACAAGATTCGTGCGGCAGTGATGTGAAACACTTCCTCCAAGACTCTCAAGAAGTCAGAGTTCGAATTCAAGTGGTATAACACAAAGCTGTCAAAACATGCGTTACTGTTTGAGAGTCTGAGGTTTATGGGAGAGAGGGGTCTAATTCGAATTCCAACTTAGCTTTATGGACGGCCTTTTTGTGTCCTCCAGCCAATAAACTCTGAGAAAAAAAATATTTATTTTGAACATATAAATGATTTAAAGGATTTGTTTACGTGGTTACATCATAATGTCACCAACAAGAAAACTGATCCAGAAAAAACAGATTTTTCTTGAGAATCAAAACAATTGTCATTAAACCATGTTTTTAAACTCTTCTTCTGAACAGACAATTTATCTGAGGCTCAGCTGAACACTGCAAAGCTCTCAGCTCTCTTCACCATCAGTGAAGAGAACAGTGTCTCTATGTGGAAAGTAGAATAACTGAGTGATAAATGACATACCATGTGTTATAATCTTCCAAATCTTCCAATTCAGTTTTCCTGCAACACGGAACTAAAGGGTCAGTGCTGTGTTCTCTATTTACAGGTTGTTTACACAGGCCTGCATGTTAGTGTCGTTTTATGGCCCACATTAATCACAGCCAGGGCCCTCTGTGACCTTACATTGTTGGACTAAATGAGGAGACTACAGGCAAGAAGACATAAAGGCCTCCTGCTGTACTTTGTCCTCATTTCACACAGCTAATGTCGATGCTCAAAGGGTAATTCCAGTCGGGAGTCAGCGACGGTCAACTCTGAATGCCCCAGTTCACCTTGGACCACAAAACAAAAGAAAAGATTAAAATGTCTATTGTTCTGCCAACTCCGTTGTAGTTAACAGTTTAATGAAGTTATCAGCTGTTAATGAGAACACCTTTTCTTTTCTCCGTAATTAATCAAAATATCCTCCAATGACAAATTTGACCACTCAGATTCTAGAAAAGGATAGTAGATGTTTACCTTATACTGTACATTGACCGCTCACAGATGCAGCCAGATTGTGTTAGCCATATTTAGCTAGCTGATTAAAGTTAGCTCCATGCGGTAGTGGAAAATGTTTCTGGCAGACTCATTTTAAAAAGCAAGAATCTTGTAAAGGGGGCAGGCAAAGAGTCATCATCCTTACCAGTTGATGACCCATGAAAAGGACATGAAAAACGCATGAAATGTCAAATCAGACTGTTAATTCACTCCATGATAACCTTTGTCTGGCTACTTATAGACAGTGTAAACAGTAAGTATTTACTTTTGACTGTACAACAGAAATGGCTTTCTATATAAGGTCCAACCAATATGTTCAGCAAATGAAAACACCATCTTGGGTTAATGTTCACTTGATCGAGGGTAAACATCCATAAACACAATTAAAAGCAGGAGAGTGACAAACATGAGCCTAAACCGTGATAGCATACTGGACTATCTTACACACTGTTGTAAACATGTGCTAATATCTTACTAATGTAACATAGTCAACGATGTACTCCTTGGCCTTGGAAGTAACAAGCTAACACAGCGAGCGGCTGTATTCATAACTAAACAGCTAGCAAACAATGAAAACATTCCCAATAAGAACACTTCTCTTAGATTTAGTGAAGAATCACAATTTGATTTGTAAAACCGCAATTAAAGCACAAATGGAAAACAGAAATCAGAACATAACCATCATCATATGTTGAGTCACTGTGCTAATCGTTATCTCAAAGCCATGCTAGCTATCAGTTAACTAATTCTTCCATATGTAAAAGCAACACAGAAGGACAGCAATTATAACCCTGTGCTGTATACTTATACATGCGTCTAACATAGACAAATGATAAACATAACACTAACAGACAAAAAGTGTCCAAGGCAACAATGTAAAAACAGTGAAGATGCAGCAGCACTGTACTGTCCACCATGCCTCATTAACTCTGCTGTAACTACTGCAGCATGATAATAATCAGGAGAGCACACAAAACTCTCCTGAACAGCCACACATGCTCTCTTTGCGTACATACCTATGTTAAGTTTGTACTTAAGTCTCAGTGACTTAAAGTAAATCACCGTTGACTTTTGGTTTCAGACGGGTTACGAACAGATCTTTCCTCTGTAAAAGTTCACTGTTGTTAGACCCATCCATCCACCCCAGTCTCCTCCCTGTCTTCATCTTTTGCTACCCAAATTATTCTGCTACAGCCACTAGAAGTCACTGCCTAATAATAGATATAAATATGGGTCTTTATAAGATCGTTGCACTGTCCATCTACTGTATATGTTGATGACATTGTTGTTTATGAATTTGAGGCAGCATGTCCCCTCAGTGTTGTTGTGAGGCAGCAGTTGCATATTAGCTCACCACTGTTTCCCACCGTTGCACAGACATGAATCTCCAACTGTCTCACCCTGCAGAGGATACTCTCCCAAACAACATTTGCCAACTAGCCAAAGAAGCTAAACTAAGAAAACTGTAAAAACGTCATCACTGAGAGAAGCAGCGGCCCACAGGAAAAGAAACACTGCTGCCACAAATTGTCTTGTGTTCGCCTAACTGAGCTGTTTTAATAAGAAAATAATAAACAGGACATGGAGAAGTAATGTTATTGCACTGAGCAGCGACATACTTCTTTTCATTTCCTCTCCCCACATATCACAAACAACAACTGTTGCCCTACAGCTCTGAGGGAACACACTGCTTAATTGTGCTGTCTGGTGGGAAGCCTTTTGAATCACGATGTTACAATGGGAAGGGATTAGTAGTCAATGGCTTTCAGCCATCAGCAATGGACGATAGCATCTTTTATCGGCCCAACCCTAATTACAGCAGGAATCAAATGCTTAACACCTGCCATGCCAATTTATGGTTGCTAAGCTATGATTAGACAAAAACTGCTTATGGTTGGGATTTAACAAATGGTCGATTTGTGAAAAGTAGCCAAAGACATTTCTCACCTAAAGGTATTCCATTTAATAGCAGATATTCCATTCTGATATATAAAGCATGAGAAGATTAGTATTAAAGGAAAGCCATTAACGACATCTTATAAGTGGTGCCTAATAATGAAGTGTTACTATCCCTTTGGGGCAGCACGTGGGGGGTGAGGGTATCTTTGTGGAGAAGAGCCATGGCCTTTTTGGCATGCTCAGTGAGTTTTCACATGGGAAGCTGGTCGCAGCAGCCTGTTGTTGGGACTCATGAGGAAGACCCGGAGAGACAGGAAGCCACAAATGAGAACAGAAGCCGCTTATATGGCCTTGTGCATACCAGACTGTCCATGTACATGCCTGGATTACCCTTAGGGCGAGTGGTCAGATGCCCCAGGGCCATGAATCACCGTCGCACATGTAAACACACTTTCAAATGATAAAACGCCTGTGCCTCTGTGTATACACACTCTGTCTGCAGGTGAAATCCAACTTTAAGGGCCTCGGTTTATTTGTTTTTTCTTTAACGCAGGGGTCCTTTGCAGATCAAACCGCATGTGATCCTGAGTGACTTTGCTTTAAAAAAACAAATGTTTGTGGGTTAAGGGTTGAACAGGCTCGTGCAGTACAGAGCTTTTCTCCTCGAGCATCATGCTGAGGACACATTGTAGTGAAGCAGCGAGCATCTGAGGACACACTGTTATCCACAGGGGTAAAGTGTAATCTTCCCACTCTAAGGCAACATTTTTACATGAACAGATCGACCGGAGAGAGATCAGTCATTGTCAAAGAGTGCCTTTTACAGCTTGACATGTTATTCCTCTGTGATTTGAATCCGTGCATGTAGCAGAGAGAGGGGGACGACAGCACTGGTTCTCTGCAGGCACAAGCTGACACATCACACATCCCAGCCTGTACAAAAATCAGTTTCACAACATGAGCACAGATGCTTAACAAGCTTAAGAATTTCCGTAGTTTGGGGCCGGATGCTCTTCCAGAATCTCTTGCTCCTGAGGGAAACCAAGCTAATATATCCCGCGGGGGTTGTGTTTTTTTATCATCTTAGCAGCAGCCGGAGGGCTTTAAAGGGTGTTATAAGGTATATCTGTTACAATGCACTTCATGGAGCGGATGGATAAAGCAGCCCAAAACCTACAAGACAGTGTTTATGATTGTGGTAAAGCTGTTGAAAGTCAAGGGTGGTAAGATAAGAGCCTCCTCTGAAGCATCAAGGCCAAAGGACATGGCTGAGATTACAATCAAGTCGGCCAACAGTTGTCAAACTTAAGCAGAGGAGAGAAAACCCAAACAACGAGCCGCAGTGCAACAGCTGCAGTGGATCTGGTGAGTTCAGTCGACCACAGTGGTTGCGGTCTGGAAGCAATTACTGCTGGCTCACACTGACTCTGAAATTACAACTATTACTACACTTCAAGTCTGGAATAGGAGATCCTGGTAGATTTTGAGGGCTGTAATTAAGTTTCCTCCCTGTGATTAATTTTGACCAATTTGAGAGCAAATCTCAAGGTGAAATATTTTGTTTGGGAAATCATACATTCCTTTTAACCTCCTGTGTATGTATGTTTTAAACAGGTTTGCAAGGAATTTAACCAAATAAGCAAAGTACCATGTGTAATCCAAGCCTGGTTTATACACATTACAAATGGATCAAACAAAACAACATAACGATGGTTCACTACAAACAGCCAGAGCAGCTTCAGCGCTCCTTGTTATAGAATCTGTAAGTCTCTGGTTGAGAGCACTGTACATGGTGGTTGTTAAATGGTGTATTAACCACCAGCAAAGCGAGTTTGAATGTAGGATCATCTGTGTTTATTCGCCTCACTCATGTAGTGTTTATTCACCCAGATTACTACATTAGCTGGGAGCCAGCGTTAGACAGCACCAGCACACAAGGGGAGAGTGTCCGTGTTTAAATTTCAGGTTTTCCTTTAGTTTGTCACCTGTCTATATATAAGTGAGATGTGAGTTATTTCTGTATAACGGTAGTCAGTGGTAGTCCTTGAGCACAGGTGGTTTCTATGGTCTCCACAAACAAGTACATTAATCCGTTAAAATGGATAAAGTGAAGTTATTGTTTGTTTTTGACGCACAGCTGTTGGTATTTATATTAATAATGGGCTTCGTCTACTCAAGTGTCCCAGTGAGTGTGACAGTGACGATGACAGTGAGCCAGCATGAACAATATGAGGCACCATGAAGCTGCTAAACCCAGCTTTCATTAATTTTATTATGTACACCTGTGCTTTTCTTACCGTGACATGTCAGATCGATTTTGATGATAAGGGCCTTTTGTTCTCTGTCATGCTGTTTTCAAATTTGAGGGTGTTTTCGGGGAAGGTGCGACTATCTGTCAAAGCTTAGATAAACAGATTGTGAACTCAATGTTGACAATCAGTTTGGCGAAAGGCAAGCTATCAGAACAGGTATCCAGGCAAGAGTTGATTGGAAGCAGCCGTGTAGGGGGGTTTTCAGGCCAACTGGTAAAAGCCGGCCCTCAGCGGAGAGGGAGACAGACGACTAGCAAGTACAACAACCAAGCAAAACGATGCCAAAGTGAAACATACATGCGAACACTGTGAAAACTTTTCTATAAAGTTTTCTTTGTTGTGCATCCGAAAGGAGACGGTCAGTCAGAGGTCAGGATCGGCTTCACAGCAGCAACCTTAGAGCAGGTAGGGGTTCGATGTCTTTGTTATCATCAGAGTGATTTAACACTGCTCGTCACTACAGTCACAGATCATTCGCTTCTTTTCGTGAATTAAATATATTTGTCCTCATCTGCCGGACCTAATTCAGACCATCCCAATGTTATTGAAACCGACACCAACCATTTGCAGTCTCACCAGTGGATGTCATTATAATATTTCAAGACTTTTCCACAAAGTTTAAAAGAAGCAAGAATGTGATTAATCCTCCTCCGCTCAAAAATTCATCACTAACACGCTGTTAATGAAAATGAATTTCCAGTTATTCACTCTGTCGGCTCTCCAAAAACCAATGTTCCTTGAAATTAGCTGTTTCTCATCGGTATCATCCTGGGTATTGATCCATTACCTGAGCTCAAATTGAACGGCACCTTTTCACACTAATTAAGAAGCCTCATAAGCACACGTCTGCCAAATGTTGAAGAGAAGAGAAGAGAAGAGAAGAGAAGAGAAGAGAAGAGAAGAGAAGAGAAGAGAAGAGAAGAGAAGCAGGAGGAGGGAGGTGAGGTACAAAGAGGGAGGGGGAAAAAAAGAAAAGCAAAGCGTCTGAGTGCTCTCCTCCTCATTAGTTGTTTTTTCTGCATCAGTAGCCCAAATGAACGCAGGTAGTAGACAATCTGTCAATCAGTGTTTCCAAAAAAACATGCGTTCGTGTAGCCTTAATCATGACCTAACACGCAAGTAATGATCCAGGCTGTCCTCTGCTCCGGCCATCTTGCTGGCTGAATTACAAGACAACCGCACTCACACATCCGAAGGTGGCTGCGTACTTCCTCACAAGAAGTAGGAGAGAAACAGAAACTTTTACTTTTCTCAGAGCAGCTCATTTTTTTATTTGATTTATCGGCAGTCAGGTTAAGAAAGAACACTGATTCCAGTATTCAAGAAAGGTCTGAATACTGGATCAGTATTGATTTGGATGTTGAGTGGGTGTTTTACAAAACTGACACAATAAATCAAGATATTTATGTAAACATATTGAGATTTAGAAAAAAGCGACTGGTAGTACACACACATACTGTATACATGCACCCAACACACACACACACACACACACACACACACACACACACACACACACACACACAGTAGATCCACTCATGCTTATAAAAATAATACACACGGATGTGAACAAATTTGTCATCGACCGTGGTTCTCTTCCAGCAACCATTTGTTCCCAATATGGAAGAATCTGAGATTTTCCTATCCCGCGTGCTCCAAGTGGCTACACTCAAACTGTTGCACGACGTCCAAAAATTCAGCTGAGATGTGTTTTTATTGGGTTAAACTGCTGCTGGTGTCCTCTCAGGGACCAACTTCTATCGGCAGATATGCCTGAACGATTCCTGAATTGGGGCTTAAGAATAACTTGATCATGGCCCGAGCACGTTTCCTCACCCCTCACTCCTGGGATGAGGTATAAATCTGCAAAGTGATGAATGATGCTGAACAGAAGTGCTTTTGATGTCTGTGTTTGATCGCCTGCAACCTGAAATTAGTTTCCAGTGGGGGATGAAGTTGGAAACGTTGCTGTATGTCTGACAATGGGGAATTCGGCAAACGCTGGTAATCCATCTCGCTCTCAGTGGCTTTGAATGTGTACAGACCTATTTTTCGATCGTCTAGAGAAATAATTTAAGTCCCTGGTCCTGCTCTCTGTCTAAGGATCTCATGGTCCACAACAATTCTCAGGATGAAAATATCTCCCTTTTCACAGAGGTTTGGCCATGGTCAATGTCAAGAGAGTTATCTGTTTGGCCTTTTTTAGGGACTTATTTACAAACTTCCACACAAAGTTTATTTTGACTCATGTACTTTTCCCTTTTGGCAGGTCCTCCGAAAAGTTATTATCACAATGCTTCAACCGTACTTTTTTGCTCTTTATGTTGTGTGTCTGCATGCTTCTTTTGCGTGTAAACCCCCTCGAGCTGGAACGCAGGAGGGATCATTTTCCACGGTTAGTTGGAAACGGCCACAAATCGCTCACATATCATCTCAGTTCGTGATTACTCACAACAACAGATTCTCATTATCTGCTGCCAGATATCGACGCCGCTGTGAGGATGCACTTGATGTCCACACACTGTGAAGGATCCTGGGAGCTGAGATTTATAATAGCAGCAAAAACATATGACCCTATAAATATACCGTCTACCTTTGGGAATGATTGCTCTGTCCAGCGAGGAAAGCATCGCTCTTCTCAGACTTGATGTGATGAGGTCTTCCAGCTGGCGATTAGGGAGCATCACGACACAGTGAAGCTTCTTTTGCAGCTATTCAGGCCACGGATATCACGAACAGAAGGTGAACCAATGGTGACAGAACAAAATAATGAAAGATACATCTAATGACACTTCGCGACAACCAATTCAAGAAGAATGCTGGTATTTTTCAATCTGGGTCTTTTTCTCACAAGCTAACTCACCTTCATTGTAGAGATAATGGAAACTGAAGCAAAATAATGTATATCGGGTCACGCAGCGCCAGCTTCCTAAAAAAATTTGAAATTATGAATCCATTATGAATTACAGGGTTTTGAGGCAGGAGGAGGTGTTTCGGGTTCAGGAGGTTAAAAGTTACATGTGTCGCAGTTAAGGCACTTACATGGTTTGGATAAGAATGAAACTCTTGTGGCTGAATCATCAGTCTGACATGTTGACAAGTGAGTTCTCATATCAAATATAAAAGTCCTATATTCTTGCTAAAAGAAAAAAGTTGCAAGTGAAAGCTTAATTAAAATGACCCTAGAACGCTGTTACATGCAGCACTGAAGCTGAAGTGTTGCGAAAACTAAAAGCACACATTTTTTTTTGTCATCATGGCACACTAGGACTGTCACTTTTTCAAAAAAATCAAGTTCAAACGAATTTACAATGACACGCAATTTATTCGAATACATTCGAATACCCCCCCCACACACACACACACAACACCACAGGACATTAGGCTCCAGTTCCATCTTGAGATCCCGAAACGATACCAATGGGCCGCATATCCTTGCATATAAATCTTGCTATCTTTTCGGTATTATTACGAGCTGCTGGCAAGGGGCCTGCTGAAGCTGAGTGTGCCAAGTGCAGTCAGACGAGGTTGTACACTCACCTGCTAACGTTAGCTTACGAGGTTGTAAGCTAGGTGAGTCCGCAGATTTGTTGTCGTTGTAGAGTCAGACAGCTGCTTTGTACAAAGTTGACAGACTGTCTGACTCTACAACGACAACAAATCTGCGGAC